>VWZP01010941.1:1609833-1765772 GCA_013396995.1 Dicaeum eximium | reverse complement strand
AAAAAAAAGGTAACGTCAAGAAAAAAGACTGAGGTATACATAACTGACTTGCCATCCAGTACAACTGAATTTAGTCTTACATCCAGCACCTTCCTAGGATGGGGCTCTTTCCCAGTAATACAAGTTCCCAAGAACAGAAAGACCTTCTTCTCCTGCATACCTGAGCTATGAGGTAATGGCACAAGGCAGAACTAGATATGGTGGTAGCTGAATCTCAGTGAGGAATTACCACCGAGAAGAAATTCTGTAAATATTAATTCACACGTCTTTTGTAATACGAACATGGAAAATTTTTCTAAAATCCTATTCTATCAAGAAATTTTTTTTTTTAACTCTAAGGAAAGATTCAGACTTGCTGAAGAAAAAAAAAAAAAATTGAGGTCACTAGCAGCTCCCAACACAAATTAAGCTGTGATAGGTTAACACCTTCAAAATCAGATAGGCTCTCTGCCATTAAAGCACCATTTCTTTCACCTTTCCTTGACTTGTATTTATTATATAAATATACAGACAAATTTTTAAAGCATAATTAAGACAAAATTAATGGCATATTTTTTTCAGCTTGGCCTCCTCAGCTGAAAGAGGCAGGTTCCCAAGAGAGGGTGTCCCAGGAGGACAGTATGGGTGCATTCATGGAACACTCAGCAGTGACCCATCAGTGAGTGTGTCACCCCGGGGCTGTGCCACCACACCTGGCTCTGCAGCAGGGCCCAGCTCCATCCTCTGCTGCTGGCAGGAGTTGGTGGTCACAGCTCACTGCTGCTGCCTTCTCTCCCCTGAACTACACAGAGGGTGCTTTAATGCCTGAGGTCCCATTTCAGTCCCTGCTGACTCACGTGTCTTCTCCTCAAGCAGCTACAGTTTATTACCCATCGGTCAGCACAGTTATATTCTCATCTCTGAATAATTATTAAAGAATACTAATACAGAAGATTTACATGAAAATGGACTTCACTGCCTTGGATAAAACCAGTGTTAATCATGCAAAGATCTCCTTTGTGCATTTGTAAATGTTGTAGGGAAACCAGGAAGTCTGGCTGTGTCCCAAAAACGTGCTTGTAGCTCTAGAGCTATCTAGAGTAAAATATCACTTTTTAAGTGGTAGATTAAATAAATACTGCATCCCATAAGTGAAGAAAATTAGAGTCTTTTTTCAAAGCTCTGTTATAATATTAAAATATCATTTTTTATGCAAGAAACCTTGAGTCTGGGAAGGCCAGGTAAAGAAAAAGAATCCACTTGCCACACTTCCCAGATGAATTCAAACAAACTGGTTTAGGCAGAAGCATGAGCTTAAGCAGACTAGATTTCAACAAGTCCTCCAGCTCCTGCAAGTGGCACAACTGCAAGAGATTATTAGGTCTGAGAGCATTAACACAGCAGAACTTGCAATTATTGTGTTTCCTATCCCTTCAACATTATTGCAGGGTTGGAGGATCCACCTCCTTTTGAAGCAATTTGGTTCTTTTCCATTCAAATTTGTTTCTGCAGTCCTAGAAGAAAAAGAAGTCCAGCTTCAGAAGCAATGTGGAATAAGAAAGATGTGGTCTCCTGTTTGGAAAGGTTCAACAGCTTTTTCACTTTTTGGTTCCTAATTACTCCCTTGGTTGGCAGATATTTTTGGTCAAGTTGCTGGAAGAGTTGTTCTCCTCTGCAGTCAGAAAATAATTTTCTGAAGACATCTCAATCTGGAGAAAACACGTGCAAAACATTAACTCTGTCCTTGAACTCATGGTAAGGATTGAGCATAAGGGACCACTTGAGGGAGACTAATTCTAATTTCAGCCACCTGAAGGCTGAGTCAGACTTGTGAAAGGATAATTCCTTCTGCATAGCAAGGCACATGTCCTTTCTGACCTCTGATCCAGTCTGACCACTATATCATACACAAATGTGTCTCACCCAAATAACTTCCATTGAGCTGAAAGTTATGTACTTCAATTTAGGAGTGAAATACTCAGCCTCCTGTAACTACAGGACAGAAAAAGCCAAAACACCAGTGTTACACAAAGCCCTTGCAATGTCCAGGAGCTAATGAGCAAAAGTCCAGACAGTTCCAAAAGCCAAACCACACCTCTGCAGCACAAAGATAAAACGCTCCCAGAGCTCCAGCCAGGCTAAGCCAGAGGAAAAACCTGAATGATCACCGGTCTGAAAGCAAATCACTGCCAAGAGAGCCAAGGGAATTCTCTGCATCAGCTTCCTGGAGATTACACTGACCTGACCTACTTCATATCCAGATGTCAGCTACAACCTGGTTTTGATGCTTCCAAGGAACCCTGATTTCACCAAAATCAAAATATATAAGAAGAACAGGCAGAGTGCAGAAGAGGAATTCATTCCTGGCAGGCAATTAGCAGAAACCCTGATGTATGAAATATCATCACATTAATGCAGAGTTCTACAAAACAAAAGCTAGTTTCTTTCAGGTTTCACTGGAGGAAAAAAACAGGACAAGGAACCTTTAATTGCACACCTCCAGTACGTATAGATTAAAGAACATCTGACAAAAATGGAGCAAAACAGTTACTTTGAGAAAAGGAGACAATTTCTCCTTAAACACATTGATGCAAGGCCACTGTCCCATCCCTTGAGTGCAGTGAAAGCTAACAAGAGTCAGTAATAACATGTATGACACAGTAATGACATGTATGACACAGTAATGACATGTATGACACACAATAGGTCTGCTGATATTACTGGACTTCTTAGCACCATTTGTTCCTGTTTAACAGATCCTGACACACCAGTGAGCGGTGGTGATCAGTTACATGTGGATAGTTCTGTTTAGAATTGGCTGCATTCTTACTTTTAGTTGGTGAAAGTTAATCCATTCTCTCACCTTGCTGGGTTTATGCACACAACTCTCTTCTCCCCATGTTGATTTTAAGGCTTCAAGGCCAGAAATACTTCTTTTATGACTGTTACTAACTTTACATGGATTCATAAGCATACTCATAAAGTGCATCTGATATTAGCACATAAACACATTATCTAGCAAACTGTGAGCAAACCAGGTGAAAGGTGGCAGCTCCGAAAAGTATCACATCCGTACGACAACTTTCCCAAAGCCATGTCTCATTTAGTCTTTCCATCTCTGCTTCCCTAATTTTATTCTGCCAGTAAATTGCCTGACTTCAACTCCCTCTCAAATCCTCCATCTCTTTTTCCTCCTCTCTCAGATTCAACCAGGCCACCTGTCTAACTCATGTCTTACACTGTCTTTCATGTTTGTGCTGCACCAGTTATCACTTGATCTCCGTGAGGATGAACAGTGCCAAAAGCACCACAGTGAAGCAACTAAAATGAGAAAACGGGACACCAAAAAAAAGAGAAAAAAAAAAAAAAGGGAAAAAAAAGATAAGGATGATATAATAGCCCCTGTTTACATGTAAAACATAAGGCAGCTAAACTCAGCACTGTGACGAAAACCAGTACTGACATCTGCACTTTCAAAACGTGTGGTCTAATCTCCACTGGAATCCCTAGTGCTTAATCTGCCAGTCACCACACATGGATTTTAGTATTTACTCCCAGGTATTAACTTGCAACTGTTTCAAGCATAAAAATCCTGAGGACTGGACAATACAGCTAAGAAAGCATGTTTTTTATCAACTCTTTTCACAAAGATGTCCTACCTTGTTTTAACTAATATAAAAACAATTCTCCTGACTAAAAATTCAATACTATGCTACATATTTTGACAGTATCACCATAGAAATATCTCTGAACCAGAGCAAAATGTGAGGCTAAATTCTCATTCTCAAGAACAAAACAAATAACGCAGTGCCAGATTAGAACTAAATCTCCTTTACTGAAAGTGGCAGAGGACTATGGCACGGAAATTTCTGGGGAGGTTTTTCACCTCTAGACCACACCATCTTCTGTAGGCTTGAATTTTTACCCGCAGGGTCCTTTTGATTAATCTGGATGTAGACCATGAGTTATAAGAAGAGAGTGCACTCCTTAGCCATGGTTTGCAGGTTTCCATTGAAAAAGCAAAGCTTTTTCTTTCCTTCCCACAGTTCTTTTCCTTTTAGAGAAAGCGGAAGAATAAGTAAAATAGATGGCTGTACAAAAGAAAAAACAGGGAAAGATGATCTCTTTAAGAAAGGGCAGGAAACAGCTCATCTGAAACAAATGTAAATAATTACCTCCAGCCTCTACTTCCTACAAGTAAGACCTGAACTGTTACAAGTGTCGTACAAATATTGGCCCAGAGGCCCCATTCCTCAACCGCTCTAATGAAGAACCAGATATACCGAGAATGTGCTGCTCACTGGAGCCCACTTGCCAGAAGACAAGATGAAGAGACAAACACTTTGGTGCAAATACATGGGCATCCCATGATTGTGTGATTGACAGTGAGAGAAAAACTCCCAGCTCACTCATTAGATTTGGATCTCCTGATTTCCGGGGTGATTTTCCTTCATATTGTCCTGACCTATCCATGGCATATTTTGAATATGCTATATGGCCTACACTAAACTGGCATTTCAGCACAAGGGTTTTTTATAACTATAAAAGTAACTGTCATTTATGGCTACATCACTCATTGGACACTTTCTCATTGATTGCTATTGGCCATCAAATTTCTTCTCTCTTCATTAGCATTTTCAAGGCAGAGATCACAAGGAATTACATGCTAGAATATGGCAGCTCCTTCACTGACTAAGGGAGTCTCATATATTTTATTCTACTAAATCCAAATTTCTCTCCCATCTCATTTCAATAGGTGCAACCAGACAACAAGCATTTTTCAGCCAATTCTTGGCAGAGCTCCTTTAAAGACTACAGTCCTTCTGCTTGCCAACTCATTTACCAAATACTCTCTTTTGAATTGGAATGACCCTCACTGCACTAAATTTTAAAATGTAGATGTCGTGGGCAGGCTGCATGTATTTGCCCAGCTAAGAGCTGCAAGTTTATGAACACTTCTGTTCAAGTAAGCAGAGGGTGCAGGACTAGGTGTTTATTTTATTTTTATTGGTGATCGTGTTTCTGTCTGATGGAAGGCTGGAAGCTTAAATAAAAAACCTCCTTGAAGTGAAGGTCAGGACAATCAGATACACAGAACTCAGGGTTTAATTTACCGTATGAATGTTACTAAAGGAAACCATCAGAAACTACTTTGCACAATGTGATTAATGCAGAAAAGCCAGCATACCAATTGCAGTAACAGATTTTTGTATAGGGGAGCCAAAACATTTTGAATGTCAACACAGAATCAGTTTTAATTCTCCAGCATCCAAACAGTTGTAAAGAGCAACCCTGAGTAAGTCTGCTTGCTAATTGTGAGGTAACACACCTCAGCACTGACTCCAGGCAAACAGATCTTTATTACCCCTAGAGAAAAAAGTGGGAGTTTTTGCACCAACTGAGGAAACTTTTTTCCTTCTCCTAGGCTGGTATCTAAAAGCAAATGCATTTTTAAAAAAATATAAAATAGAAATCAAATCACTCTGCAAGAACTACAAGCACAAACTCAGCAAACACCGTACTCAAAGGTTTCCTTCAAACACACTACACTTTCAAATAATATTTAAAAGTTAATTGTTTAATTCTGCTCTGAAAATATTCCAAAATCATTATCAACTGCATGCAAGCCAGATTTTCACAAACTCAAGCTAGTGCTGTACATAACCAGTGGATTTTTGCCTGAAATAGCAAAGATAAATAGCAATGCTGTTCTTCAAGATGTCCCAGGACTTAGTTACAAATTAAATAATACATCACCTTCTGCAAGGAGAAATCACATAGCTAGAACCCTATGAAATGTTTGATCTAGCTACAGACTAACTGCAGACAGACATCTCTACAGTGTTATTATTATTGACAGAACTTCCACAACAGGGACACAACCTAATAAACCAAAAGGATCAATTATTTCTGCTCTACATTCCTTACCATCTCAGTTCTCCAAGCCCTTTAGGTAATTTTCTTAGGAGTAATTCAAAGCAATGGCAAAGAGTCCTTGGAGAAGAGTGTTTGACTTTACAAGACTTCTGAAAACTTCTGTGAGCAAAATGTGGCATTTCTCAGATGTGTTCTGTGGTCTGTACAGGACATGCTTACAGCAAGTACCAGTTTCACTCCTCAGCAATACTTCTATGAAAACACTTTTCTTTTGATGGCATGGGATCATTTCATCATCTCAGGAGAGCAGCATCCCCTTCTTCCCCAGATCCTTCCCCTCTCTAAATCCCCAGAAGCTGGCTCCAGCAGAGCCCATGCACCAAGGGGCACAAGGAGTCAGTCACAGATTGAACTGCTCCAGGCAGCCTCTGTGCCTGCAACTGTGTGTGGATGTGTAACTTCACTGAGAGCTCCTTCAAAAGCAAAGCACTGATAAAACAAAAAATACCAGCAGCATGTCATTAAATACTTGTCTGCACAAAGTGTCTGATGCATCATATATAAAATTCTGACATTTTGCCACAGCACATGGTGGTAACTCCAAACACCTTGTTAAAAATATGAAAATATCTGGTTAAACTTCTCCTAATTCTTTATTTCACAGTTTCCAATTCAGAACACAGTTCTCTTAAGCATCATCTTTTATAAGTGCACTAACTTTATGCCATTTTTAAACCAATTAAATATAGAAGCTGTCTAGACACCGTGTCTTTACTGGCTCTCTTACATGGCAGTACAGTAGACAAAACTTCATGATTTATTTGCAGTTGATATTAAATTAATCTGAATTTAGTCAACATAGCAATGAACACAGAGCAGACCACCTCCCTCACTTCATCTGATCACCAGAAAATCCACCCAGCACCTGCAGCAAGACAACACAGTTGGAAAGCCTGGAAACAGGAAGGAAGTTGAACAGCAATTGATAGAAACCCTTCTGGAAGGTGTGAAACTGCAGCAGCACATTCTGGTCTTGGTAAACACTGGAGGGAAATTCCACACACACAAATCCAAACCTTGGTCAATCCTATCTTTAAGTAAGTCATGAGTTTTCCCTAACCTGTAAGCCAAAGCAGGTATTTTGTGATCAAAGAATGGATGCAATTTGACACTCCTCAAATTACAAGTTCAGATTCTATCAGCACTCCAGTAAATACGCTCAACTTCTCGAAATTTACCTCACAAAACCTTGCAGTAGAATCAAAACAATGAGAAAATAACTTTGCCAAATTTTACCCAACTAAATCACCATTCTACTCGTGTGGGTATGTAAATGAAATAATTTATTATTTTTCTAACAATGCACAAGATTTATACTGATTGTGCCATTTAAAGAGACTGAAAAATGCCGTCTTACTTCTTACAGTGAGCATAAAGGAAGAGTAATTACAGAACTACTGGATGGAAAACAATCACAGTATTTTAGTTAAAGAAGCTGAGACTAAATAGTGCAATGTACTCATCTGCTGTCTGTCATAATGAAGGCAGTAATTTGTTCCAATACCATTTAAGTATCTTAAATCATTTGGTGCATGATAAACTTCACAACAGCACTGTAAACATTTAAAAAGCTGTAATTTTGTTGGAAATATGAGTTCAGGATTAGGATGGCAAAAATAGGGTGTGATTAAAGTAAGACACTTCACTTTCTGAAGTTCCAGGAGGGGTTCAGGGGCAGGAAAGGGGATGATGTTTCCTTGGAAACATGTACAGTTACATGTATAGTCTACATGTATCGTTGCACTGTTTAATATGGATTAGATGGCACAGTTACTACCAAGCAAACATAATTATTATTCTTTAAACTGAACAAATCTAAAAAAAAAACATTTGCAATCTCTAAGAAACATAAAAGGATGCTCAATAGGACAGCTCAAACAGCAAGAGTGCACAACCAGAGCAAAAGAGAAGAGTCACCAGTGTCCAGGCTGTGAAAGTAATAATGAAAATAAATTCCATGTCTGTCCTCCTGTGCAATGAATGACTGCCACAAGCACAGTTCAGTCTTTTATTTGCCTCATCTCCCTACAGTCATAATTAGTAGGACATGTTTCAGTTGGCATAGGTCTTTGCAAACAGGCTGCCTTTCAGGAGAATAATCTGATTTAAAGCTATTTTTGTTAACGTCTTTTATAAGGGCCACACACAAGATATTTACCAAGAAGCAAATCTTAAGGGAAAAAAAATGTTTATAAAAAATTGGCCAATCATCATGCTTTAAGTGGATACATTTCAGCCCCCACCAACATCTGCTCCTGACCTGGAATACAGGTCTGAATGGCCTTGATTTTAGGATCACTAAAGGCCTCCAATGTCAGCAGAAGGACTGCAGCAATCACCTGCCCTGCAGACACCCATGCACATGGTTAAGTATTTAAATATACATTCAAAACAAACTCCACAAAAACATGAGCGGAATTCAGCTGAAACTAAAGGCTACAGCCAAAGGTAAAAAAATCTCATACAGTTTACAATTAAGTCAACCATTAAAAATCTTTTAAAAGTCTGTACGGCTTCATCATTTCACCTGCACTGTTAAATTAGAGGAACCAACAAAGACAATAAGGAGAAAGTGAATATTTAAATCACTGTGTTTTTTAAGCACTAGAAGCTATTACACTTCTGTGAAATAAAACGATAGAAAGATAAAGCTGTTCAGTTTTTTAGTCAGAGACAGATCAAAGTCAGCCCTGAATTGCAAGTCTATTTAAATCAGTTTTTGATACAATAAATTAAATTTTCAGATACAGAATGCAAAAATTCAATAGAAAAATTGATCTACAAAACCAGGGCTGTTACATGAAACATTCCCTTATTATGAACCTAAATAGCTGTCAGCTCTCCTAACAACTTCATGTTAACAAAAACACTGACATCATGTTAAATCCAATGCCTATATACAATTACTGCCTTGCCATTTCCTTCTTTTTAGAGGACGTGCAGTTATTTAGTAGAAGGCATTTGATAAGGAAACACTGAATAAGTACTAACTGTTGGTGAGAGTCCATTCACATGTGGAAGTGAACTTAAATTTCCACGTGGGGTGGGATCTTTTGTTCTCAGTGATCAGCAAGCCACTGGATTTTTGTGCAGTATATTGATAGTGCCAAATTTCATTACACTATGAAATTCAAAACTAACCTCTTCTTATGAAAGAAACTCCATTAAATAAAACAAGCAGGATATCTCATGACTTGGAGAATATTCTCAATAGCCCATGAAAATTTCCTATCACAGGTAAAAAAAGAAAAACAGGACCCAAATACCACCTTATTTAAAAACCCTCGTGACAGAAAAATAAATTACTAATTAACAATTAGCTAACTATAATCACAGGATTAGACGTACTTTTAAAAATTACCAGCTTTTAAACATATTAAATACTAAAACCTAAATGCAGCCAGGTAAATGTTACAGACTTGCATAATACATGGCACCATCTAAAGCAGCTGTCTGGGAGCAGGGGTACATCAGTATGAGAACTGTATTTTAAGCACAATCTATACTGGGTTATTGTCCAGTTTATTTACTACTGTTACCATGATCTATGGCAGTGTGACAATTGCCACAGTCACAATGGAATATGACAATGGAGTGCTGCACTACTACCCAAAAAAATAATTTATGGTAACTGCACATTTCTCATTTTTAGCAGTGATCTAGCACAAAGCCTTACTAGAGCATAATTCTTGCAAAATACAGTACTGCTGATGTCAAAATCTATTACAAAAATTTCCAGTGATTTAAGCATCGTTTTAGATGGCATTGAGTAAAGAGCTCTAAATCAACTGAACACTCCTCTTACATATCTGTCACTTAAGAAACAAGATCACAAAGAGGAGGAAACCCCCCAACATTTATCAAAGGTAAATGAGTTTCAGATAGCTCCAATACTCTGTGCTAGAAAGATACCACAGAGGTGGAGATGTCATCTATAAAAACAGAGATGTTATTTATATTTGCTCCTTCTCTAAACTTAATGCTCAGCATTCCAATGCAGAGTTGCCATTTTTCCTCCTGTATGGAGATCAGAAAAGGCTAAAAAAAGCAGCCTGCACTGAACCTGGGCCTTTCCTGTTCCTTTGACATGCCCATGCCCACTGGTAAATCCTCTACCACCAAGGCAACAGCTGACTGGAACAGCACTGCTGGAACAGCAGCTGCCTTTAAATAGCAGTATTTTATTCCCTAAATAGATCATCTGCTTATCTCACAGAATAATTAGCAAAATTCAAGAATTTAAAAAATTTAACAATAAAGTCACAAAGATGGTAAATCTGAGCAAGACATCATTTGCTCACAATGATATAGTAAATTAGTAGAAAAAACTCAGTATTTCTAGCAATAAATGGCAAAAGTCTTGAAGAGGACCATATAAACTCAACTTTCATTTCTCCCTTATACTTAAGCCATTTCTGTTTTCTGAGAACAAAGTGAAGAAGGTAAAACAAAGACCACTAGAGAGGTGGTCTACACTACTACACTTAAGCTTTTATAATTTAAAAATATATAGATACAAAGAGTCAAGTCTATTAAATTGTCCTGTCTTAGGTTTCAGAACTTGTAGAACTATTACTTACTATTTTTAACATCTTACCACACACCTCTTAATGTGTACCAGTCTGCAATGAAGTTGTTCTCCTGACTTAAATGTGGCAGTAGTAAAGTTGTGCAAGAAGCATACTAAACTAAAGCATTATTAAAAATAAAGGTAACTAAACCACTGTAATTTATAGGTGCACACTGAATAGAGAGTAACTTACTACCTGCAAAAACCCACACAAACCAACTAATCTGTCAGTCAATAGTAATCAATCAGGTGTGCTCTCTAGGGTTTTTGGTACTGTCAAAAGCATTTAGGAATAACTCCAGTGACAAAGCCAGAGAAAAACCTTCCAACTTGTCTGTCTAGTGAACACACCTCAAGTAGTAGCAACCAAACTCTTCAACAGATAGTTTCTTTGCAGTTCAAAAAGCACATCAGAGTACTTGTCAGACAATGGACAGAGGACAGCAAACAGAACATCAACTGGATGACATTCCTTACACCTTACTAACTCACAATGAAATACAGAGGCTTTTCTGGCTGCTGGGAGCAGGACATGGAGAACCAGAAGAGCATAAATAAATCCCAAAAGAGATAGAGAGATGGAAATCACTTGTTTTTTTGCAACTTAGTTTTCTTGAGTTATCTTGTTTCTAAATCATAAAAAAACAAAACAAACAAACAAAAAAAAACCCAACCCAAAAAAAAAAAAAAACCACAGAACAAAAAAAAAGCAGAACAGATTCTTGTGAAGTTTTACTTTTGTGGGTACTTTTTAATGTTATCTCCTCTTTTACCCCCCATTTCATCATCCCATGTCCATTTGTGAAAAAACATAGAAGCTCATGAGTTATTTCTTTATTATTAAACCCACAATTTTCAATGAACAGCCAGCTTTCACCAAAAACATTCCCTGACGTGAGCTACAATTGCAGGAAGCTCCAGATAGGCAGAGAAACCCCTGTTCTTTCAATCTTTGTAACCAAGACAGGCTCCTCGCTGGTGGCAGGGAATACAAGGTGCTGCCCCTTATGATGCCTGGAGTGATGTCTGAGGTTGTGCCTGTGCTCCTGCCTCTTCCTCTCTCTGCTGCTCTCACTCCTGCAAACCTCCCACTGGAGTCAATTACAATTTTGCTTGAGTAAGCACTGCAGGATATGGCCTGTTGGCATTAAATAAGTCATCATTTTTAATTGGCATTTTAAGTTCCATCAGACTACAGACTCTACCTCACATTGCCTCAGTAAATGTTTGCACAGGGTAACAATTTGGATCATGGTAATATTCGCAAGCCAGCCAAATATACACTGTCCAAATACTGAGGGGTTAGGAGAGTTATTTCAGGACAAGATACCAAGATCTATTCTTCTTAAATTAGTATGTATTTTCAAAGCCATAAGACGGCCTAAAGCTATTTATTTTAGGGCATACACGTATTTCTTTTAGATAATTTGGTCGAGTGCCAGTAAGTATTGTATATACAGAAGACCTTATAAAAGCTTGCTTTATCAGTAAATTCATCCTAAGCCTCTTTTTAAGTGTAACATTATTCATCTTGAAAAGGCTATAACAGCATGCTCACCACTTTTCATGATTACACTAGCTGCTATCAAAACACCCCAAAAGCTCTCATTATTAGGATTTTCTCACCAATATCACTCCTCCTCCCCCTTCAAAAGGGGTATTTAAACAATTTGGCTTGTTGTGTTACCTGTATTACACACTCAGGATGTCTATCCTCTGGAGCACGTGGAACTAGAATTCATATGAACCTCAAAAAATGTTGTAGAATATAACACCGGATTTTTTAAATTTATTTATTTTTAGAATCCTAAACCACTTACCATAATAGCATTCTGGATATGTGAAGGACAAACTCCACACTATGTTGCCATTTCTACTCACACATGTGCTTCTGTTACCTTACGTGGAAATACATGGGAAACACTAACCTACTCTAACATTCCTAGTTTTTCCCCCAGTTTCTTCAAACAAAGAACCACAGAGACTTGAGTGAATCTTCTGGTAATCCAGAAAATGTCTTTTTTTATCCCCCCAAAGGAAGTCCCCATTCCTTGGAGCACCAAACTCTTTCAAATATCCTCGTGCTCAATTCCTGATGCATATTCAGGATTAATAACAGCTAAGACAGAAAATATTGAGGTTGTGTAAGATTAAGTCATGCTTTCAGAGAATGGGTAACTAGAAACTTAAAAGAACACATTTGCTATGTACACTATGTTTACTTACAGACAGAAAAAAAAAGTGAAGGGAAAACACTTTTAAAGCCAGAAAGAGTGGATTGTTTCTGTAGCATTCTAGAGTTAAAATGTGAAGTACAATCACTCCCTTAGTAAAACTGAATCTGACACTTCTTTTCTATTGAGATTAGGAATTATCATCTTGCAAAGCCACAGTCTGAAGCATCAGTGTCAACCTGTCTGGAATGCAATTTAGATTTTTCAGTAACATAAAATGCCTACTCTTCTATAGTCATTAGTAGCTGGCATAAACAGTCTGACAGTACTGAAAGTGAAGGCCCCCATAGTTGGCAACACTTATCCAGTGCTCTGCCAGTAGCTCTAGAGCTCTCTGAGAGGGGCAAAAGAAACCTCTCTTCCTCCACAATCCCTATTATTTTTCATTTTTGTACTGATGATTTGCAAATCTTTTTTCTGGGACCAACCTGATTTTTGTTGAAGAGCTAGAAAACACACAGAGGAGATAAGAATCACTAACATTTATGCACGTGATTAATTTTCTTATAATTAAAAAAAAATGAGCTAATATAGATTAGCAGTTATTTCTTAGAGATTAATCTAAAAACAAGCAGAGGAAAAAATGTTTCTTTTGAAATGTAAACGTCTGAGATCTCTCATTCCCTCTAGTGGCCACTGCAGCTTCGACACAGGATTGAAAAATGTATGTGAACTGCATCCTTCCATTTGATATATGTAACTAGACTGAGCTCTGCCGTGATGTCGCATTTTAAGTGGAACTCCCTGAAGAAATCAATGGGGAATTCTGCTTAAAAAACAGTAGCATATTATGCCCTATAGTTGCCTAAGGAAGATTTCTTCCCTGCAGAGACAAAAATGAAGGTCATTCTCTAGGAAGAGAGCACTAGGGCTGGGCTTAAAGTAATTGAAAATTACATTAACATTTTGATTGTTTCTCATGTGTTGTGCTTGCCCGGGCCTCAGATCAGAAGATATAAAAGAGAGATTTAGGAAATGTGAATCAAAAAAGAACTGGTGCAATTCATGGTGAAAAGCACATAATGTAAAACAAATAGGAAAAGGCAAGCTGCTTTTTAACAAGACTCACTTCGATCTGACAGATCAAGAAGCTGGAAAACCTTCAATCTATTCCTCCTCCTCAAAAATCTATGCTTTGTGCTTACTGTTATGTTCAAAACTCCGCTGAAAAGAGAAAAACACCAGTCTAAGAGTAGAACAGCAACATATGAACATAACATCTAATTACTTAGGTTAAGGGAAGAAGATGGCTAGGTACTAGAGAAATGTCAATTATTAACTCAATTCTTCCCGATCAAGATAAAAGGGAAACTTTGAGGAGTGTAATATATGTAGAAGAGAGTAATTCAAACTGTTATTGCTAGTTTCCAGGCTAACTACAAGCACTGTGAGAAAAAACAAAACAAAACCAAACCCTGGATTTTATCGTTCCTGTTTAAGGATGGATTAAAGACTGAAGATAAATAAAGCAATTGATTAACATTGTGAAGGAGTGGCAACTACTGAAAGTATTAAGATATTATTAAATTGACAGCAAAGGATACAAAGTCAGTTCTGATATCCTCATTTTAGAAGAAACAGAAGAATTGGATTTCTATGGCAGTAGCACATGCAACCGATTGAAAAATCTGGAGTTAGCCTGCTTATAAAGGAAACGTGAAACTGGACTCACCACACTGGAAGTTTGATTAAGAGCATGAAAACAGCAAAACTGAAATATACTTCTATTAAAGACCCAATGAGCAATTTGCAACTTAAAATGCCTCTGCCTTGAAAAAAAAAAATTGAGTGTCACATAGAACCTCTATACAGAAGCATCTGCAAATACTTTTGTTCTACTGCAAGACTAAAAATATCAGTTAAAATATCATTCTCACTTCTGAGCATCACACATCAAAAAAATGGAAATGAAATGGGGAATCCAGAGAATGGTAAGCATTGAGGAAGATCAGACCAGAGATTCTAAAAAAATATTGGGAAAGGCTAGGGTAAATGCTTCCATTAATTCGCAGGAGAGATGACAATCCGATATGCTTCAAACACATAAAAGTACAAGCAGTAAAGGGATTAAGTTTCAGAGAGACTGATAAGAACAACATTTTCAGACTGTAATGAAATACAACAGTTTAGGCTGCAAGGTCTGGCTGATTGAAGGTGTTAGGAACTGGTTAGACAATCACCAGCCCAAAGGAGCAAACAGAGCTGATCCTGCCTTCGGGCAGGATCACAGGGGTGGTGGCAGAGGTCCTGTCCAGGCCTGTAAGCCTATCAACAGGTGAAGAACAAGGCCAGCCACTGAATCTGAAAGACAGAAGATAAGAAGCAAAACAAGTGAATTAACAGCAAATACTCTTTAACACATTAGCTTACTTAGGCCACAGAACTCATTACCAGGGAAAAATAGAGGTTGAAAGTTAAATACCTTCCTGAAAGCAATCACCCACATTTACAGACACTGAAAAATATCCTCAAACTTACCAGGACTGTACTAGCACTAGTAATGGGATTATTTATGGTTGTTTACATGTTAATTTTGCAAAACAAAGGATAGTTCACTGGGAAGTTAAGTGAGGGTGAGACCAATTCCCTCCAGTTTCCTGTCCTGAAAGACAGAGCACTAATGTGCATGGCCAGATATTAAAATATTGCCTGTCTCAATACTCACAGAAGACCTAGAAGAACACTGCATTGCAAAACTAATGCATTAATACCTGTGCTTAACTATGCTTGTGCTCTGCTAAGCTAGTGTTCTCCCTTTAAAAACAGTGTAGGTAGGAGGTAACAAATTCATGGGAAAGGGTGTGCATTTCTGGAGAAGTGGAAGAGTCTGCTCCCATGAGCTCCAAAAAAATCAGAACCAGATTTAACACATTTGTCTTCCCAGAAAGTCAGCGTTCTCTCACCAACACTTAACATTTCTTAGCACAGAAACTGGTAAGAAATGGGTGGTGCTAATTGACCTCCACTGTCCTTCAGCTTCATATCATCCAGTTCAAGCCAACCAAGCTCGTGAGCATTCAAATGGCATCAGACCTAAGTGACCACAGATGAGACAAGCTCAGTAAAAAATGGAATTTCCACCTTGCACAAGTGTATCAACCACACTTTATTATTGCCTTCCAAGTTCAGGTAGGCCAGATGTCCTACCCTGTTCTGACTGTACCCAAGACAGTGATCTTGGCTGAACACACTTCTTCAATGTGCAAACCAAAAAATAACAACAAAAAAACTCAACAAACCCAACCCTCACAATAATAAACAAAAATCCTTACAGCACAACCTTCCCACTGTGATTTTCTGTGAAAGTTCTGGTTTCTCAATGTTTTTTTCCTACATTAGCCTAAAAGCAGGTGTTTTTCTCCAGGTACTAGAAATGTAACAGTGCTTTCCCAATGCAAGGATTTGCTTGGTCAGAAAATGAAAACTAGGTCGTGTTTCTGACTGACCTTACTCAAATACATCTTACACGAGATTAAACACCCACTATTTACATAGCTGTTAACAAAATCTGCATGGGTATGCTGTTCAGGTTCATTGCCAATCTTTCCTTCTCACCGAGTGGATTTAGTGGTTACAAGTCATAATAAGAACAGTTATTTCTATTAATTACTGTGTGGGTAAATACAGAAGACAGAAATACAGAAATGACATTGCTTTCTAAGCCTCGGAGATGGAACCTTAGTTAAAGTACTAGAGCTTTGAAAACGGCACATTAAAATACACATGCATGTGAGAAGAGTCCTAACAGATCCTAATATTTCTTTTTAAAATTCCCGGAGCGCCCTCTTGTGTGAGAACTGTCAGACCCGGAGTGCAATTCTGGAACATGAGGGAGTTCCAAAAGTGCAACAACGTAATTACATTCCCTCTTATCACCCGGTAACTTTGCCTGTTTCTGACAGGCAATTTTTTTTTTCCCAACCTGTTTCACTGGATTTCTATTCTCACAGACACATGAGCAGGCAAAGTCAAAGCCAAATCAGTGCAAAATAATCTATTCCTTATCTTGTCTCCTAAATAGTTTCCTCCAGTGTTTCCCTGCTCAGCTCTGCAAGAGTGATGCTTCCTCCAGGCTGCAGCACTGGCACATACCAGACCCTAATAAAAATAATAAGAAAATATCAGCTGACACTTTGAAGCTGATAGGAGAAAGCTGAAAAATTAACTTCGAATTGAGAGGTGAGTGAGCAGGGGACTCAGCTTGCTTTTCGTTGTCCATCTTCAAATCAGTCAGCAGTTGGAAATTTCCAGAAAATAATGGCCTATTTACACTGGAATGATGGTAGTAAAGCATCCTTTGTCACAGAGGAAAATGAAGACTGAAAGGCATCTCAGACACTTGCCCGAAGGTACCACACTGACTAATGCCACAGATGGCAAACTGGCAGGTGCTCATTAAAAGCCCCAAATGCCAGCAGCCAGAGCAAAGCCAGATTTCCCAGGGAAAATGCACATGTTGCTTGTTAGAGCTACTATCAGCACCAAAAGTAGAGCAGACTCAGAGCTACTGAGTGGTAAAAACAAATTGGTAAGGAGGCAGATGGAAGGGCCTGAAGTGAAGGCAGAAAGATAAAAGAAGATAGGGAGAGGAAAGGAGTTTACAAGTTGAATCCACACAGAACATGAAATCCTCATCACTAGAGTTACTCATTCTTTTAATTCTGTGCTTGACTTCTCCTAGCAATTAAACTGAACGTCCTTGACAGCCTGTCTTCTGTAGCAGCACAGAACTGAAACTAGACATCAGCTCCAGCCCTTTATGGTCCCCCAAAGTATTTTAATTTTCTAAATTGGAGATTTATGGAAATGCTGATATTCATCTCTCGGTTAAAATGTTATCGTGTTGCTTACAAATACAGACTTCTTCTCCTTTTAGCTAGAAGGCTGACAAGACAGGCTTAGCTGCTTTCTAATCATTTCCTTGCACATGATGGGCTGTGAATTATGTAAGCTTTATCATCTTAATGCTTACATCTCTAAAAGCATCTGGTCACAGACATGCTTTTGCTCACTATATTCTTTAAACAACAGTGGTAATAATTAGCAACTCTTGAGCAGCCTGATTACCATATGAATGGATAAACAATTGAAAATGCAGCTGAATTAGGATCCAGCAAACATTTAAGTCTAAAATTACAGAATCTTTAGCAACAGATGTCATCAGAAGTACACTTACTGCCACACCATTACATTAAATACCACTAACAGCAGGCTCTAAATTGCACCACTAGACTATCAGGTTTGATTGAAGAGACTTCATAGTGCTGGCAACCTCTTTTCCTTTGCAGACAATAAAGGAACCTGAATGCTTCCAACACCCTTATTAAATTATTATTCCTAAAAAATCAATGCTTTTTGTCCCATGTTTGTCTCTTCACAGGTATCAAAAAGTGAATCTTCATGTAATTAGATCTGCATTTATAGTGACAAAAGTACTAAAAAAAAACCTTGATGTGACTGGGAATCTACAGTTATTAGAAATGTTACCATCTACTACAAATTAAAGAGAAGTGACAAACAATCACTTCTTGTATCTTAAAGAAAAATCTTAAGACACACAAGCTAGGATGCTACGCTGTCCTACTGAATGACAACCACATTTACTTCTGCCTTATACTTCAAGGGGCTTCTACAGGACAAAGCTTTTAAAAAGACAAAACTGTTCATAAAAATAAATATGAAGCATCATTATTTCTAGCTCTGCATTAACTATGCACAACAGAATTAAATGGGACCTCATGCTGCAGAGCACTGGCAAAGGGTTAAGAAAGGCTAACAGAAAATACAAGTTCTGTCCTCCTTGACATTCAGTGTTGTGAAAAGGCAATGGAACCAGACCTCAAAACAAATTACTGCAGACACTCTTGCATGCAAGAGCCTACCCATGAAAATCAGAAGAAAGACAACTGCAACTCAATATGGGCTCTTCTACATCAGATGGAATATGTGGAATAATGATCAGCTACAGCCAGCAGTGCCCCAGGCTGGATCTAATGAAAAATAAGGCACAACTTCCCCACAAAATGTTGTGATACAGGCGTGTCTGTCATCAGAGGGTTTCCCAGAAAAAAAATACTACACATGAACACCAAGGTGTGCTAAGAGCTATTTATAACAAAAGGTGTTATCTATTTTACAAGTGCCTCCATACGCCAGATCCACTCACTGCCTTTCCAGATTCCTATTTAATAGCATGAAATTCCATTAAATCTTCAGATAACTGCTGGCCATAAGCCAAGACACTAAGACATTCCTCTCATCCCACAAAGGATTGAATCCTAACAGAACATGTGTACAGCTGTTAACCCATCAAGAGTCTTTCCTCTCTGCCCATATCCACAGGGTTGTAAGAAAGCCAGAAGTGGGCTGGGATCAGTCCAAATATTTACCTCCCTTTCTCTCATACACACATCCATCCTTCATTATTACATGTTCTCTTCCAGACCTTGGTAATATTTACATTTCATGTTCCCTGTGTGGACATTGAGAGGCAGGTAATAGCATATGTAAATTATTTCTGTCAAAAACAGTGAGGTTTCACTTTTTATTAGTAAGTTTATAATCTTGCTTTTTTCCAATCCATTTACCAAACTGTAAATTATGTCCTCCAAACTTTCAGATTTTATTTGCAGAACTATTTAGTCACCTGAGAGCCACAGCAATATTTTAATATACCTCTATAATGCTAAAGAAAATAAGTGAAGAAGGCAAAACAAATGTCAACACACAGCATTCCTGGACTGTCTCCAATGCCACAGTAACATTTTTCCAGGACTTCAGAGACTGACAGGCGTCACATTATGAGCAACACTCACCACTTTTTCCCCAAAGATATTTAAAGCCCATTATTGTTACTGTCATCAGCTGCCTGAAGAACAATTCCCCTGGCCTTGGGTGTCCCACAGCACAAGGCACAGAGCTGTCTCATCTCTCCTAGGTCTGCTGCCTCAGCAAATGCAGTTTACAATTTTATTTGTTTCTTTTCTAAGCAAAATCCAAGCTGGGTCAGTTCCCCAGGAATGAAAACTGAAGTTAAAAAAGCATCTGAATTTGTTTCTCCTGACTACTCTCTAAACAAGAAGCTAAGAAATAATTTTCTCTTTATACGAAGAAGAGTATTTAAGGCTTTAGTTGACAGCAGCTTAGATCATCCCAGCAATCAATCCCAACCACCAAAATCTAGGTCAGAGAAACGGAATGGAAGTCAGAGAGCTTCAAAGAATGAAACATTCAATTGTTAAGAATTATGGAAAAAGCTTAAGACCTGGTTAGGACAAAGGTCATATTAAAGCTGCCAAGTGGAAATACAAGCGTTATCTGGAAAATAACATCCTTCCAAATCCTACATGGAACAAATGCCTTTGAGAATTGTCAAGAAACAAAAAAAAAAAAAAAAAAAAAAAAAAAAAAAAAGAGATTTTGCAGGGTAAATAAATAAATAGGCCCTGCCATCTTGGAGCTGTAAGTAAATATTTATTGCAGTGATCACAGGCTTCACCAAGACCACCTCTGATATTATCTCAAGATTAATAGAATTAGATCCAGTATTTTACTTCATTGGGAACTTTCTAATAGGACAGAAAATAGCTGCTGTTACAGACAGGTCTCCCTTGGCCTTACAAATGGCTGAAAGCAATGTGAGACTTAGAAGTGAAACACAATACAGTAAATTAAGGTAACATGCATTATTTCATTTTCCTTCCTGCTCCAGCAGGAATGTAAAACCTCCCAATTCTGTTCCACATCAAGACTACTCTGTGAAAGTGCCCCAAGCAGGCTCTGCTCAATAAAATTTCTCTGAACACAAAGCTCCCGCTGACCTAGAAATCCACATGGATATTACATATCCCACTCTGATCACACTTTCAGAAATCAGAGCTGCTGTGTAGGACTGTTGACAGAACACCAGCTCCCAGAATTTTGTTTGTGCTCTGAGTACCTGTCCAGGAAGGTGAACGGGACCAGGTAATCGAAGATCCCAGTTATTGAGGAATGTCCCAACTGGTCCCTACAGCCCTCTAACAAGTCTTAAGCACAGTATGGAAAAAATGCCATGCCCACTATTCCCTCAACCCCCAATTAAATGTGCAAGGTACAGTTCATTGCTTACGTGTGCCTGGGGATGGGGCAAAGGGCACCCACCTACAGCGACCTAAGCTTTTCTGCTGGAAAAACAATACCTGGAAATCCACTCCCTGCAAATGCAACAAAGAAAAGCTCAGAGCTCTGATAACATGTACAAAGGCTTCTGAGCTGCCAGTGCTAGGAAAATCCACAAACACCAGAGGTTTATGTCCAAAAAGGAAACACAGGAGCACTGCACCTTACTGGAATAAAGGGACGAGCCCAGCGGGGCACACCCGCGGCGTTTGGGGGGCGCAGCCTCCTCCTGTCCCCAACTCCCGGCCGCACGCTGCCCTCTTCCCTTCCCCAGTGCTGAGGGACTGGGAAGGTACAGCCCTCCCAAATCCTGCCACATATTCCCCCTGGAACCTGTCCTTTTACCCCAAAGCTCAGAAGTTGAGGCTTGTGCAGACCCTTTTTCAGGAGCGAGCCTGCCGGGGCTCTGCAGCAAACCTGGTGCCCAAAGGCAGCAGAGACATCCCGACCCACTCCAAAGATGTTAACACCCACACCTTCACCCACCGAATTGTTTGTAAAGACATCAGCTTTCCTCTCATCAGCATGGAGCTTCTCCTGCTTACCACGTGAAAACGAGACAATAGAGCCTGTTGTGCTCCTTGTGTTTCTCTACAGTACAAAACAGAATCCTCCTGGCCGTTCCTCATTAGAAAGACACTTCCAGAATTCCTCCAAAAGGGATCTGCATTGCAAGGACAGGTTACAGGGCAGCTTTTCTTAAACCCTCATTTTATGTGGCACAGAGAAAAGCTTTCCTGTAGGCAAGAGGTGAGGAATCTAGGTCACACTTGGCAATGAAAAACGTAGACATGTAAGGGATAGAAAGACTTTGTGTTCCATACTATTTTAAACCATTCCATTCTGTATGGACTCCTCTGAAAAAAATCTTCAACTTGCTCACAAGCAGGATGTAAAAAATCAATTACTTCACACTGTTCTTTCACTATTCTCTCAAAACTTCTCAGACACTTGTTCGGGGGCTGGGTTTTGGGGGGTTTTATTTTGGTGGTAGTGTTCTGGGAGAGGTTTTTTGGGGTTTTGTGCGGGGCTTTTTCAGCTCAGCATTGTCCTCGAGTAAGGACAGAAGATAAAATTTTAAGAACAAGAAAGGTCAAGTCACTTAACCCCATCCACAGAGATTGGAATGGAGGATGCCTCTCCTTGGTCTAGACTTTCATTTTTATAAATTGAGACTTGCCATGGCATTAAAATAAATGCACAGCTATATAATGTTATTGGACTGGAATGGAGAATATCTTTTGTGGACAAGGGCACTTCAAAAAAAATATACAGATGGATCTTAACTACAACACATCTTCATTATTTTGAAGACACTCCTATTATTCTTGTTTCTGGACCTTATTTTTCATCAACAAAACTCTTCTACCAGGGACATGATTTGGTATCAGTTGGTATAGTAATAAAAAGTGGTTTCATTGCAAATTTTAATTGTCCTTATATGCCCAATAATGTCCAAGTTGCTGTCTGGAAAGCTTAAGCTTTAGGAATACCTAGAAAAAGATCAGAAAGTCAGATTTTAAGGGTTAAAAAAAGATATTTTCTAGAGAGTGGGAGGTTATAAACCACTGCTCACAAGCAACAGATATTGATGTTTATCTCTTTATTTAATATGCCCAGCACTGAAGCATTTATATCCATTAGATGCCACAATTTCATCTTCCTAACCAAAACGTGACTTGAAAAAACAGCTTGAAGGTTACAGACAGTATTTGCAAGCTTTCAACAAAATAATAACTTTTTAAAAATGCTCTGATACTTAAATGTAATATATGGCCTTTGCAGTGCTCTACTATTTACTACAAGGTCTTCTTAATGCAGATACACATGAAGACAGTTTAACATCAGTATTATCAAAAATATTAACATTTTTAAAAAATCCAAAGACTCAGCAATATCAAAATTACTTAAAGAATGCCCTTCTGTGTTTACAAAATGCTGGCTGGTTGATTCTCATTATAAAAGAACATACTATTTTCTAAACAATTTGGTGGAAGGGGGATTAATTGAAAAAAATTAATACAAGCAGATCATCTCACATTTAAGAAAACAACCTGAATAAGGATTAAAATGCAGTGCTTCCCATCTCCCTAAAGCCTAATGGTCAGGTAATGAGAACAAGGGTTACTTATGTAGCACCAAACTTCCTGCCTCCAAGGGCCACATTTGGGGCTTTAAAGTGCATCAACCTTTTTAAATACAACAGGAGCTATACAATATCTAGAAATGTTATCCAGGTGAGAGTCATATTTAGTCAGATGGAATGCTACAGTACTATTTTCTACACTCAAAGTTTGCAAACAACTGTTTTCTACTGAAAAAGAAGCTTCTCTTCAGGTAATGGTAGACTTCTCCAGACTGCGCAGAGAAACTATGCTGAGCATCTTCCTTCCCCAAGGAGCTGGGGAAAAAATATTTGCAGTGGTATGAAGAGGCTAAGGAGGGGTAGTTTTTCAGTGTCCATTTCCAGAACAGAAATAGGAAGCACCGAGTGCACCTGTGCATGTGGCAGTCCTTGGCACAGGACTCAATAAAACTCTGTGGGCACGTGAGCAGATTGTGCAAGCTCACAAATTTCATTAAGGGTCACAGAATAAACAGAAACCACTGCTGACTCAGGAGGTCTGCCCTCCCAGATTGTTGAGAGCTGGAAGAGAGCAGGAGAAAAACTGTCTGATGCTTGCTTTGGTCTTTTATTTCTGCCAAGTAGGCCTTTGGTCTCACCTTTCACAGCCAGGCTTATATGTGCATTAGTGTAATTTCCCTCATTATTACAATGATATTCTAAAGTCCTCATGATGATTGGAGCATCAAACTCCATAAGCACGGGGCTAGAGCTGCTTATGACATGGAAGGCATCCATGCCTTGCTGGTAGCTCTAAAACACCCACAGAGAAATGGGAACAGGAGGGCTCAGAACTCCACATCTCACAACTCAGAGCACCCCACACAACAGCTCTAAAAAGCTCAGTCATATCTACAAGTACCTGTTTAAACTATCTCCTTCAAAAATAAACACTTAGGTAAGATACTTGAAAAACAACTCTGAGGCCCTGGGAGCATTACAAATAACGCACAGGCTTCTATGATCTAAATTCTCACTGATATCAGAGAAATAGAAATCAGGCACCAAGGATATTTCTTATTGTCTGACTAAATGCTAAACCTGCTTTTCAAAAATGAGACTGAATCCCAGCAATTCTGCAATTTTTTTTTTTAACCCCAAGCACAACAGGCTTTTGTATTGTTACCCTTTGGGCCAACGTGATGCCATCTCCAGTACCTTATGCCTGGCCTTATCAGCCCTGGCAGGGCCCTGGCTTCACAGCTTGAAAATCCGAGCAGAGAAAAACACCTGGCAGCAATCTGAATGTGGCTCCTCTTCCACTGCCTGATCAATGGTGCACGCTGGCTTGGATGCCCACTATCTCTGACACCTCCTTACACCTCTCACCAGGCTCCCTGGGGAAGGACAGTAACAAACCACAAAACCCCCTCATAGAGTAGTCTCTGCAACTGATTAGTATTTTCAGTTAACATTCCTAACTTCTAAGATTCAGTGCCTGGATTTCAGTTCTTCTAACAGCAGTGGTTCACAAAGAAGGAAAAAAAAACCTCGTTTTCCCCCCCGCTCTCCCCACAACTCCTTCCATCCGCACTCTGGTATCAAGACTGTCTAACAAAAATTCCCAACAGATTACTGGAGAGAAAAAAAATCCAAACAACAAAACCCAGAGACTGCAGTTGCTATGAAATGTGTCCCACATAATACAAAAATATTGACATCACTCCCAGCCATCTTCTGGGACATTCTGTGGCAAGTGGGAAGCTCCTGTGGCACAGACACACATCTACCAGAGACTGGGACAATGCAGATTTTACCACTGTGCTGTGTTCCACTTTTCACACATATCACCATGCTTCTGTGTGGTCTCTGCCATCAGGAGCCAAACAGCCTCTTCTCCAGTTCATCACCAACCTTAATTCCCATACTGTAAAAAAGCAGGATTCTGTTTGTGGTAGAAACATGGAGAGCAATAGACAAACCAGACCCAAGGAAAAGAGCAGGGTGGCTGAAAAAACCAAATTCAGAGTGTGAGCAGCTGCAAGACACAAATCTGTAGCAAATATGAGTCTCATTGTAACATCTGTCAATACCACACCATCTTAAAAAGGGGAGAAAGCAAGGCAGGAGCATAAAACAAGGATCCGAGGCTTCTGAGATGAGTTAACAGAATATTCATAGAAGAAATGAAGAGAAGGCACAAGGTGAAATCTAACCCAAACAATGCCAATGTTTTGTGAAGAACCACACACAGTTGTGTTGATGCTGCTGAGAACATGACAAACCTCCTAATGTATCAGGCACAGATATTTTCTCATGGAATATCATATATGAAAGACTTTTATCCCATTGAGTTTCCTTTTCTGCTAGCAAGAGGATTAAGGTCCAAAATAGTCAATGAGCTTCTTTCCATTGACTTTTATGAGCTCTGGGCTTACATGTCATGGCCAACACATGTTGTGCAGCATTTGTCTCGCCACCATCCAAAGAGAAAATTATTTCAGGCTTTTGCATATGCATTTGCTGAATCAGAAAGAAAGCAATTTTGCTAACAGCAGTAGAAAATAGCTGGGAGGAGAGGAGACGAAATTAATTCTGGACCTTAAAAAGCCAAATTACTGACCTATTCAGTCAGTAATTGACACACTAAAATATAGTAAGGAATCCTAAAGACTGAATTCCCCAAAATCGCCTGAACAGCCTTTACATTCCAACGGGAGGGGAAGGGGGAAGGCAGTCAGGAGAGAACAAGCCAGACTTGCACAAGTACAACCACACCCAGTATCAAACTGTCAGGCTGGACATTTTGTTTTAGTGTACAAAGAACTGAACAGGATGTCCTAGATTAATTCAAATTATGACCAATACAAGTGACAAGAGGTCTAATAATTTCCCGTGGTGGGCTCACAATGCCCATAAGATAACGTGACAGTCAAACCAGAATGCAAAGGTCTGAACAAGAGACAAGTATTTCTCCATCCTTGAGCTACCTGATCTTCTCTCTTGTGGGCAGAGAGACAACCCAATGCAATGGCCTGAGTTCTGTCAGGGGAGGTTTAGGTCAGATATCAGGAAAAGGTTCTTCACCCAAACAGTGGCTGGACCCTGGGACAGGCTCCCTAGGGCAGTGGTCACAGCACCAACCTGACAGAGCTCAAGAAGCATTTGGACAATTCTCTCAGGCACATGGTATGCATTTGGGGGATAGTCCTGTGCAGGGCCAGGAGTCGATGATCCTTGTGGGTCCCTTCCAACTCCATTTATTCTGTGATTCTGTGAACTCATTAACTGAAAGGAATCCAGTCTTTTACAACGTTTCTTTACATAAAGCACTTTTCTATATGTAGATTTCAGGACAACACACTTGAGTCATTACTTTAACAAAGGGTATAGAAAATTTACACTAGAACACTGTACAGCAACTACTTGTAGGAAATGCAAAAAGGATGGAAATCTGAAAGGAGAGCACAAGTTACAGAAAGGTGTTCTACAAACACATAGTTATTGGTTTTGGAGCTTCTTAAGAAACCACAACACAGAGGCAAAAATCTCTAATACCTCATCAAGAAGCCTAAATTTACAGGCTGTAGACCACTTTTTGAACATGGAATGGTGTGCAGAAATGGATTAATCCTCCTCACCTAGGCTTGGCATTCGAACATATCCTGCCAATACAAGCATCTTTGTTTTTATCTGAAGGAGTGAACAACCTCCTGCATTTCCAGGCTCTTTCTCAGTAATGATAACAGTGCACTACATGATGCTTCCAGCCCTCTCACTATGTGCTGCCTCTGCTTCCAGGGCACAGTTATAGAGAAAGTATTTTTCATGTTTAGTCTTATTTCTTCTGTCATGCATGTGGTATTACATTCACAATTTTGTATGCTCTCTCCAGATATAGTCCTTGAAAAAATATTTTGACATTTGTTTCTGCTTCCATGCTACAACTCCAAATTAATTTTCATCATATATTGTTTAAAAAAAGAAAAAAAACAGTAAACAACCAGGGGCACAATCCACATGCAGCTGCACATTCTGAAGGTACTTTCAGCTAAGCTCTTAAATTATGAATTATTCATGTGTGATATACACCATTTCACAGAAGAGCAATCAAAATGAAGTGTGGGGTTTTTCTACTTTGTAGGCTGCTTATAAACATCCATACTCAGCTCTGTAGTCCCATATCCTTGCCTCAGACAAGGCCTTTGGTGGGTTTTATGATGTCAACAAAAATACTTTTTGCATTCACAGTATGCTTAAAAGCTGTCTCAGATGCCACCCCACCTACAAATCCCATCCACAGAGCTCTAATCCGACTCCTTTAGCTCCACAAGGGCACACTGGCAGGGTGATGAGACCAACTGGCTGAGGCTCAAAATAATTTGAGGGTCAGCCAAGAAATGTAATAATTAAACCTGTTAATTCATGGCACTGCTGGAAAAGGAAACAAAAAGACACGACGGTGAGAATGGGTTGGGTCCCTTGCCCCAAAGCAGAGAGCAGGCAGCTCCCAGCCCCACCCTGTCCTTGGGTTCCTGACTGTGTTTCTGCTCCGGGTTCTTGTTTCCTTCTCACATGTTACTCTGCCAGACAAACCAGCTCTTTTGGTTATTCACAGCCCAGCTAGTAGTAGTATTTGCCACAACCATGAAGATCAGCTTGAATATGAGAATATGCTCTATTTATTCTTCCTCTAACTGATGACTGCTCTGGCCTCTCAAGCAGAAAAACAGTTTTATTTGCTGACAGGTATGCTAGACAAAAAAAAGGAAAGGAAATGATTCTCAGGGAAAGAAAAATCCATCTCCAAATATCAGTATTCAAATATATCAAGCACCTATCTTCGGCTGGAATATAAGGCAGGATAACTTTCAAAATGTCAGAGTGCCACATGCATTGTTTTCCTAGATGACTGTTCCTATGAAGCAGGTTTTAGTGTCATCTTTTCCACATGCAATGTTGAATTTATTGCTGCTGCCTGAGAAAACAATACTCATGTATAAAGGTGAGTCCCCATAACTCCTTTTACCAGCAAGTGTGTACTACAGAAAGCACCACACCACAGACTGACTAAATGTTTTGAACATCATCTACAAGGACTTCTAAGGAACTGAAAAAGAAAGGAAAAAAAAGGAAAGAAAAAACACAAACAAACCTGTGCTTTCTGATGATGTTTTAGTAACTTACAAACACTGTTCAATTACAAAGTGATAGCAACACCAAGCCCTACTAGCAATGCATTCATTTTAAGAGGCAGAACATAGCTTACTAAACTGCTTTACATATGTTCAATAAATCATTTATAATGAACTGTGAAACCCTTAGGAAAAAAATAAATACAATAAATTAAGTTCATTTGGAAAATGCAGCTATTGACTAACTATTTAATAAAGCACTCATAACAGACCATATGAAGCATACAGCACCACACACTTACTAAACTATTCACCACTGAAACGGGCAACCTTTAATAGAAACCCACTACATTCACTTCTGAATATTATTGACCTGTTCTAGTTGTTAAATACATCATTCATAACACATTTAATGAAACATTTATTCCAAGTTATGCAGCCCTCAAAACAAACACATTTTCACAGCAGTTGAAATAGCATCAGTCTTCTCTGCAGTAACTACTTCACAGCTTATGATGAATGTATTAACAATTTATAGGCTATCCTGACTTCAGACAGAAGACAGCAGAGAAGACATTCCTTTGGATACCCAGCAGAACTGAACAGCAGAGTAGAGAAACACCACATGAACACCATGCCCTGGGAGACTCCAAAGTAAAATCCCTCCCTTCTCTAGTCCTGGAAGGATCCTCTAAAACAGGAGGCTGGTTCTTACTTGTCTTTGAACTCTTTCAACTACTTCAAGACCTGCTAGTTTCACTTACAGATTTTCGAAGCCTACCTTCTTTTTCTACAGTGTATTTATGCCTTAGAAGTGGGCAGTGCTTTGGGCTCAGTTTGAACAAGCAAGCTGGTGCAGTACCTTTGATATGACACAGTTAAAGGGTCAAGATCCCAGTACTTCCAAGCAGCTTAAAAAGTTAACCAATTTTTTTAAAATTCTCCATAAGGTGCCATTAAACACCTTTTTTTTTGTTTGTTTTGTTAAATTATGATTTGCACATAATAATTTGATTCTTTATTATTCAAACATCAGTCGTGCCCCCAAATAAAAGATGCAGGTGCAACCACTGCTACATTTCTTGGCAAATGACCACCACCCAACCTTGACCTTGGGACACAGCTTTGTCACTGCATCTGATTTCAATTAAGCTGTGCTTTTTTTTCTTGGAAATGTTGTGCAGAGTATTAGCTTTCCCCTTGAAGCTTCAATAAGAGCAGAAGCTCTGCAGAATTCAATTCTGTTCATTCTTACTCCAGTGAACCCTTGATGTTGTTAATGAAGTTGTGCCTATTTACCCAGAAATCTAGTTATTGGTAACAAATAAAATATGCAAAACAATAATATTCATTTTTAAGGAGCTCTGTACTGCATCTTTTATACCATGGAAATGTATTCTGACTTACAGAAGCATGCAAGCCCATTGTCAACACCTCTGTAGGGTGACTCAGTACTGCTCAAAATACTTGCTGTATTTATTTCTCTGTCCCAGCACTACTCCCTCCCTATTCTTTTCCTATTTCAGTTTTTTTTTCCAGCCTGTCCTCTGGAGCACATAGTTTGCTTCAAAAGCAACAAAATAACATAAAATGCCTTCAAATTCCTGAATGGCTAGAAAAATGCTTAAAATGCTTAAGGACAACCTAATTCCTATGTCAGGACAACCAGTAGTCTCATTACTGAAACTGAAGAATCCTGCATGTCTCTGCTCTTGAAAGACAACCCTGATGAAGCAAGAATTGTGAATAAATCATCAGAGCACAAATTTTTAATTTTTTTTTTAACTTACTATACTGCTCTGTTAAGATACTCCTTTAAAAAGCAGAGCTTAAGAAAGAAGTGAGATCCTTTCTTCTGAGCAGTGTAGGTCAAGCCTCACAGAAAGCAGGCTAATTAATCCCATTTGAGTACAGTCAGAGCTGACCTTGCACAAGTTTCCTAGAAATATGCAAAAGCCTAGACAAGAAGAATTCAAACTAAGAGACTAAAACTTCATATTCTTGCAGCTGATCAGAAATTCCTGTTGTTGTTAAACCATTTGCAGTGAAAAAATACCTTGTCCCATTAGAATATAAAAATGTAAATAAATTATCTGCAGTCTCCTGTTTTCCTAGATTCTAAATTTAAGTAGATGGCTCAGGAAAGAGCAGATTATTCAAAAAGACCCTTTTGAGATACTGTCCTTGACAGCCAAGTTAGACTTGCACATAATGCAACCACTTGGCAAATTGAATCAATCCCTTGTTTGCTTAGATGAAAGCCAAACGAGACAATAAACTGGATTTAAGACAGAACATTATTCTGACTTATGTCCAGTCTCTGCTTATTATTTTGTCCAATTTTTTTTTTAGTAAGTATTCCTTAAAACACCAAAGAGAGCTGCAGGAGACAACAGTATTGTTCAATCTAGGTGTCAGTAAGACAAGTTTCACTTGTCCTTTAGTTTATATCCTTTACTAAAAGAAGATTTTGAAAGGTTTTGGAGTGAGGAAAAAGACTAGAAAAATCTCTGCCTATTGCTTTAGAGGAGCAAACCTAACAAGGCATTTTGCCTTAAGCCACAGAAGAAAAAATTCTGATCCATTAAGCACAGGACAACAACTAAACCAACAAACTGACAGAAAGCAGTGTTTATTTACAGCTCCTCTAAGACTGAACACCCACCCTTCAGTTGAAAAATCTGGAGTATTTTGTTGCTCTTGAATATGAAGGCCTGAACTGCTAAAAATGAAGCTTTTTTCTAGTCAGGTGCAGTAATCCACTTATGGCCTCCAGCCTAATTCAGAAAATATCAAGAAGAGCATATCTGTTTTGCAGAATCTCTGAGAAAAATGTTTAGGAAATGAAAAACGCATTGAGAAGCCAGAAACTACACCCAGAAAGAGAGGGGATATGAGAGACAAAGTCTGCAGTGACATTGGCCCTTCTTATCTGTCCACTAGAATGTGGACATGCATGCAAACACACATTACAGGCCAGTCTTACAAACAAATCTACTTCAAATTGTGCATATTTGCCACTGATAGTGAGTCTGCAAAGATACTGTAATAAAACTGATTCTGTGTCTATGGGATGCTTGTAATAAATTCTATCACTTGTGTGTTTGATTTCTACCTTTGTGCCAAAGCAAAAATAAATAATTTACTTCCAGAATCAGAGAATGCAAAGCATACGATGCCCACCATTTACACAGTTTGTCTGAGAACCTGGACTAAGTTTAGCTTTCAATCCAAAAAGATGAAACATGGCAGCATATTAGCCAGAGGATGGTCATTTGAACTCTTCCAGATGACAAATGAGAGCTGCTTACAGGAGAGCCAAAACTGTACTGAAGCAAAGAATTGTGACCATCATGTTAGAATGAATTATGTTTTCAGACACCAGGCAATTGACCTTTCATTCCAACAAACCTTCTACAACTTTACCAGTAGGCACTTCAGCAGACAGTAAATTTTAAGCTACGGTAAACACATGTCAAATAGAAAAAAAAAAGAAAAAAAAAAAAAAAAAAGAAGAAAAAAAAAAAAAAAAAAAAAAAAAGAAAAAAAAAATAAAATTTAAAACAAGCATAAAAAAAAAAAAAAAAAAAAAAAAAAAAAAAAAAAAAAAAAAAGGAAGAAAGAAAAAAAAAAAAGTAAAAAGTTGACAATATATTTGCATCAAATCCTCAAGAAAAATGTAAGATGAGAACAAAGCAAAGCATTTCTCTAACTCCTCTGAAGCCCACAAGACTTTCTTTGGGCACATCTAGCAGACATAATCCATGAAAAATACTGTACACTTTACCATTCCAGTAAATATAGTGTTGTGAAATTCAAGTAACACAAAGCAGAACTCAAAGTTTTCCATGCCTGCACCACAACCCTAGAGAAACAAGGAAAGCTGTGGATTTCAGCAGAAACAGACAGCTGGAATAAATCACTCCTGTTTATCATACTCATATCTATTAAAGGCATACATATCAAGGATTCCCTCACTTATCCCTAACACTGAAAAAAACCTCTACAGAATTTTGATACCATTAATAAGCTATAAACTTCATTGCAGGTAGCCTCTCTGGTATAATTACATCAAGCTTGACTTCCTTGGTGAAAAAGTTAATAACCCTGAATATAGGTTTTAAATAGGGTCCTTTGGGAAAAACAAGGCAGGATGAGACAGTGAAGTGCAGAAAGAAAAGCTGAAAAGAAAAGGACTGAGCTTGCAGCCACTCTTTTGCAAACCATCAAATTACTAGAGGCTCATCAGTTTAGCTAGATTTTCTTGTCTCGCTGAACACAGGCAGAAAGAGTTACACACCACTACTTCAGAAAACTCTCAACTGAGTGCATTATACATGAACAAATTAAATTTAGGCTCTAGGACAAAAAAACCCTGTCACATTAAAATTTTCTGCCAAATACAACCCTTCAAGCATTCTCAAGAGTAATGCAAATTGTAATTCTTCTCAGGAGAAGCCTGCACTTAATTGTAGAGACCTTAAAAAAAGATCAAGGTTGCCACACTCCTGATAGCCAGACAGCAATTTATTCGTGTCCTAAGCCAACTGGTAAATGGTTTCTCTACTAATGACGGAGGGGCCACTGCTCCCATTTCTTCAATCTACCCCTCTACATGTAAATTAAACTTCTGGTGTTTTTACTTTCTGGAGGTAACGTATCTCAGCAAGAATTATGAAATAACCACAAAGTCTTGGCCTGCCCACAGATGAGGGTGATTCTATTAACACAGCTATTAGACATGCTTCAATAAAACCACTACATATGGTACACTACAATTAATGTTAATAATGGCAGCAGCAGCATTGAAGAAATCATAAAATTGAGGAATAATTAAGACTGGAGATGTCTGGAGATCATCTTGCCAAACCTCCTGCCTAAAGCAGGCCTAATTTCAAAGTCACATCAGACTGCTCAGGGCCTTGTCATGTTGAGTTTAGAGTATTTCTGAGGCTGTTTCTGCCAGGCCCCTGTGCCAGTAATATTCCAGTCTTGCTGTGTATTTTTCTCCTTATATTCAGTTGGAATTTTCCTTGTTGCAGCTCGTGACGCTTCCCACTATGCTCTTATGAGAAAAACCTGTTTCCATCTCTTCTAACCTTTCCAGAGGTAGCATTCCGCCCAAAGCTACTCCCCAGGTCTTTGCTTTTCCAGGCTAGGCAAACCCAGTTGCCTCAGACTCATAAGATTTTTCTTTTCTAACAACTAGGACATTAGTGGGTGGTTATCTGCCTCCCACTAGCCTTTGCAAAGCACAAACCTCAGACATCGGGATTTTTCACTTTTAATTTTAGTTCCTATTAAAAGAAGGCACACACACCCCAACTTCCCGTTCACACACTTGCTATTTGTTCTAGGAAATGGGGGCAGCAGACAGACTTCCACAGCAGGTGATCACAGAATGAACTAGGTTGGAAAAGACCTTTGAGGTCATCAAGTCCAACCTGTGACCTAACACCTCCTCATCAGCTAAACCATGGCACTGAGTGCCACATCCAGTCTTTTTTAAACACATCCAGGGACAGTGACTCCAACACCTCCCTGGGCAGATGATGCCAGTGCCCAACCACTCTTTCAGTGAAGTTTTTCTGACATCTAACCTAAACTTCCCCTGGCAAAGCTCACGACTGTGGCCTCTTGTTCTGTCATTTGCTGCCTGGGAGAAGAGACCGGCCCCACTTGGCTACAAGCTCCTTTCAGGTACCTGCAGAGAGGTGACCAGGTCTCCCCTGAGCCTCCTTTTCTGCAGGCTAAACACCCCCAGCTCCCTCAGCCGTTCCTCACAGGGTGTGTGCTCCAAGCCCCTCACCAGCCGTGTTCCCCTCCTCTGGATGCGCTTGAGCACCTCAACGTCCTTGCTAAATTGAGGGGCCCAGAACTGGACACAAACTGGATCCCACAAGTCTGTTCCATTTGTTTTGGCACACTTCAGAATTACTCTTGGCCTGTGGCAGGAAAAGAACAGGGGCAACCCCTGATCTCCACTGGGTGCCTACATTTATGAGAGGCAAAAATCTAAAAATCAATAGTTAAAGGCCTCTCTTTTGAAGAGAGGCTTTAATTAAGCCAGATGACAGGCCATCATGACAAGAAATGCCTTCGGGCAACCTCATTTACTGAGGCTTCCCAGGTGCCAGCCAGGGTTGGCTTTGGAAGAGGCAGCAAGCCCAGCACCCCTGGCACAGGCCCAGCCCGGGGCGTCACTGTCACTGCACACCACGCCTGGCACTCACGGAACACGGCCTGTCTGCGCGGAACGAGAGGCAAAACAAAACAAAACATTTGGATCCGTCTTCTGTCGACCAACTCGCATAAAGCAAACAGTGTTGTAACACAGAAAGGAGAAGCCAACGTTTCTTTCCTCTGACAATGAAAAGAGTTCTGGAACCCTGGTGATGCTGCCTAAGGCATTATGCATACACTCTCATGCAATCCCACCTGTGCCACGAATTACCAACAGTCTAAGCTACAAATTAACCCCAAGAAAATGCTCAAAGTGCAGTCCCTCTCACAGTTCTGCAGTAAATCTTACTGTAGTTGTCCACACTTGTTTAGTGCTTCAATAGCAACAGTAAGATTAAAACGGGGGGAAAAATACTATAATTCTGTTATTTCTTCCTAATGGTTGACATCTTTCAGTCTGTCTATGGCTTATCTTACTTTCCCACTTTGGTGCTGGAAAAACTTATCTCCCCATCCACATGCAGCCAGGGACTGCCCCTGTTTTTTCCTCAGTTCCAACCACCACACTCAGCCCATCAGCCAAATTTAGAGAGGGATGTTTGTCTTTCACAGCTCCCACTCCTCTGTTTTTCCCACATCGTGGGTCTGGGGAGAAAAGGATGTACTCACACCTAGCTACTTAGGAGTTTGATAGATCAGTTAGTCAGTTGAGATATCTGACATCCTATTTTATTTAGAATCACTGTGCAAGTGTAAAGAAATTACCAGTTCTAAAGCTCTGAAGAGTTAAAAAACCAAAGCTTCAGATTAATGTTTGAGGTGCTCTTGTTTGCATCAGTTCTGCAAAGAAATAAAACGTGCTTAAAAATAATCTTACCCCTTTTTCATATAAATTTTCATATTCAGTCCCCTATGCAATATTATCCCATGTTTTCCTGTCTATTGTACACATAAGCCTAATTTAAGCTTCTAATGTAAAACCAACTGTTAAATCCATTAGAATATTACCATACAAATACAGAAGAAAAATTATAACTTTTCAGGTAACATTTCTAAATACAACGTAATTTTACTTCCAAATCATTAAAGTAGTTTTTCCTGCAATTTCCAAGCAAGGGCTTGTCACAGCTGATGATTAAGTTGCCATTCAGAGAACACCTTCAGGGATAGCCCAGGCTAATTCCCAGTTCTATTGCAGTTGTTTGATAAGATGCACACAGCATTTCTAAGATTCCATTTCTGACTGGCAGAGTGTAATAAATTAGGAAACAGAAGTGACATTCCTTATCAAAACCTAACCCAGCTGTCTATTTTTAGACCTGATTCCCAGACTCAGGTTCCAGAAGATACTTTCATATAACTTCATTTAAATAACAGTAATACTTATCTATTTGCAGGCTGGCAATTCAAAGCATGCATTGGCCTTAATCTGCTTTGAATTAATCCTTTGCATCTGCTATTATAGTTCAAAGAAATGACTTCAATTAGGTTTAATTACTTCCTTCCACTGCTTTGGATACAGCCCTTATTACATTTCACTACCTTTCCTCACGGACTGCATGGAAAATAGATGCCTAATAGAAGTATAAAACCAACAAAATTATTAAGCAAGTATATTACATATACATTACAATACTGTACACGTATCACACTAATTAAGTTATTATCATAGCCTGCAATCATATAAATGGTATATTAGGAAGGAACTTTTCACAGAAGATCAGCAAAACCTGATTCATTCTCTGAAGTTTCTTACTGAATTTATAAGTACTTTTAAATTCCTGAAAGGAAACATGCCTATTAAAGCACAAAAATAATTTATGCTTTTTACTCCAGGGCATATTAAAGAACATCATCTAGACAGTGAGTTGGTTACCAATTACATTCCTCTGTACTCTGCCTGTCTAGTAGTTACAGAAGTATGCAAAACAGCTTTAGTCTTTCCAGTCGCCTGGAATACCATACCCATGATTCAATACAGATCCCATAATCTCACTTTTTTCCCCAACCACAGATGGTAGGAAAGATGAAGTAAAGCAATTCTAGTTCTACATAAGTAAAGCAATTTTTCCCATTTTGTTTGGATCAAAGGTCACAAGTGTTGACTTGAAAAACAAAGTATAACTCCTTTACATAAAATGATTAATCACTCTTTTGAACCAAAACAATCCTATGTCCACTAAAGGGAAACATTAGATCAATGTTACCATAACGTTTCTGGTCCAAGCAATGAGACAACCTTTAAACGTCCCTTCCAACCCAAACCCTTCTATGAGCCTATGAAAACAGCTATTTTTTTGTAGTCAGTAGTAAAATACTGATAAACAATAAAACTAACAATAGCACAGCTATTTACAGAACACTTTATTGATTGAAGAAATATATGACTAGTAATCACACATGTCAGACTGCTAGAGTCATAGACCTTGGAGACTGAAAAATTTCAAAACTCATTTTCATTTAGCACAAGAAAATAAATGTTCCTTCCCTGTAAATACTTTTAAAATCAATTTAATGTTCAGGTTTTTGTTTCATTTTAGTTCCACACAGACACCCTCCAAGTAGACTTCCCACAGTTTTATCTAACATACTGATGAGTTTTCCATTTTCCTTCTTTCAAGAATGTTTATTTCCATAAATGGATGGCTTTTTTCCATAGCTTGCTTTAGAGCACTTTCATGCAATGCTTCACAAGACACTTTGCAAACACAAGGGATGCTTAACGGTGCCATTGGCAACATCCTGACAAGCCAGGGTACCTGGCCTTGAGGCCCAGAAGGAAATTCAACTCTCTGGCTTTATTCATGAGGGGCTTAGGGCTTCCCGTGGAGAGAAAGACGTGCCAGGAAGAAAAAAACTAAAAAGGAGCAACACTGTCAAATCCCATTTTCTTTTCAGTGTCACTGATAATGTTTCCTTGCAGATTTTAAAGGTAAAAACAAGTTATAATCCATTTCCACAGAGTCTGTGACCTGCATGACATCTGCCTTTTGGGGGATGTGCTTTTCACTGTACAATTGTTCCTCACTGAAATGGCCTCAGGCAGATTTGAAACTGAGGATCTGAAGTAAAAGGCAAAATTTCTAACAGCTCTCACAGTTTGCATTCAGAACAAATACACCAAAGTCAGCTTCTCCCCCTGGAATCAATGAATGGGGATTGGTAATAAGGTCTCATGCAAGATTTCAGTGGGGAAAAGAGCACAGTCAATCTTCTTGTTAATTCATAAGTGCCACCAAGTGTAACATTAGTTCTGGCTAATAACAAAAGCTGAATTTTCAGAAACACTCATTTTACAAGCCTCACCAAGAGGCAAAGAATACTATGCAAGTAAAGCTTTAACAAAATGCCAGCTGAGCTTCATCTCATGTGTCTCAAAACCACAAGCATGTGTGGGAGAAGCAGAGTGACTAACACAAGGCCTTTCCAACAAGAGGTCAAACTTGGAATACCAATGGCATTTAGTAAAACAAGGGAAAGAAGATGTCTTGAGAATGCTGCATGATACAAGATCACAAGCAATTTTTCATTTATCAGACAAGCATCATTCTTTCAATAAAGACAACCTACAGTGCAGTCACTGCTGTCTCTTGCTCTTGTAGGATCCAACAAGGGAAAATTTTGTCTAGTCTTGTTTGGCCACAATATGAAACATACTGAAGTAAAGTGGACTTTGAATAGCTTCTCCAAGCTCTCTGACACAGTAATGGGTAATCATTCTCTTAATTAAAAAAATTTGGCTGGTAGACAGTGATAGAAATAAAATCTGTGATCTGCACAAATAGGGAACATAAAAGAACAAACATTTTAAGGCTACAGAGATATATACACACACTCATTTGTTGAGTAAGAGACTATCTGAAGAAATAAAGGGCTTAAAGGCATGGATTCAACAAACACAGTCATTAACTTGTCTATAAGGCTGCTTGAGTACAATTACTATCTGAAACTCCAGAATTAGTGCTATTAGAACACACTACTGCTTCCTAAATAAAACAGGCTTACATTCAGTCAAGTGTGGAAGTTAAGAAAGCAAATACTTTGTGGTACCTGGAGTTTATGCAGGGCTGCAGGTGAGGAGGTGGTGGCACCTACAGACATGGGAGATGGCCCAGGGGCATTGTCCAAAGACAGCAAAGCTGGACAGTGTGGAACCAGCTCACCTTGGAAAGGTTACACAGGTACTACAAGCCCAGGACAAACAATGACCTCCATCAGGATCACATGAAATAGGGAACACTCTGGTTTTTTCCATTCTAGGCACACTAAAACCATATTGCAGCACTCAGCAGGCACCAATTTATCAAACTGTGAGAGGAGCCTTGCCTCCTGGGTAACCCAGGGCTGCACGGCCTGCGCAGAACTTCTGCTACAGAACTTCCCATTTAAACAGTGGGTAGATCCAACCTGGGCTCATTACCTATACATTGGCAAGCAATCTCTACCAACAGTATGAGCTACTACTCTTGCAGGAGTATTTTGGTAGTAGGAACCTCATAAAGATTTCCTGACTCCTTCTAGGCTACCTTCTCATACTTGCACCACCTTCTCAGCTGGGCCAAACGCAACCCTGCAATACTCAGGAAACAAATTCATCTGAAAAATAACACTCAAGAAAGCAAAAAGAGCTCTTGTAACCCAGTTGCATTTTGGGTTTATGTAACAGCTGAGCTGCAGCACAGGGCAGGAGGTGAGCAGCTGCAGGTGGCTTGCAGAGGTGCCACTCCGTGAGCCAGAGCTGTGCTCAGGAGAGGGGAAGATGTGCTGCTCCCTGGACAGAGCCACAGACAGAGCTGCCTGCCTGACTCCTGCTGGCACACTTGGCTTGGCAATCCCAATCTGTTTTCATGGTTAAGGCAGCAGTTACAGACAAGGTGACTGAGCCTCCATAGTCAGGATTCCCAAGAGGAAGCGTGGTTAGAATGGGGGAAGCTTTGATGGCATTTCCAGGTCCTCAGTTCTGTTTTCACCTTAAGTAACCCAGTAAAATCACTAAGATACCTTAATTGGTTTAATGCAATATGAATGGGCAAGTGGCAGCTAACACAGAGTAAAAACACAGTATAAATTCATTTCATAATAAGAGTTATGAACTGCAGAGACAGACTTCCAGGTCCTGTAACAGGTACAGAGAACTTAATGCTGGCTGAAAGAACATGAAAAATAAATCAAGGATGCTGTTCAAGAAGTGTCCCCAAAAGGTGCCAGTTCTTCTCTCTGGTTTGGAGTATTCTTTTTTCTTCCCACTGCCATTCTCAAGAACAACATTTAGTAGGGTAAAACAAGTTTTTCCGTAAAAAATATTTTTATACTCCGTGGAAGAAAATGGAAAAAAAGACAATAAAGGAATAGAGACACACACAGAGACAGCTGTCTGAAATTCTCTCTGTAATCATATGGAAAAAAGTTACAAAAGCTTTCCTTTTGGCAAAACTTCCATTCCCCAGTCACTAAAGATGTGTCTTCCACAAGTTTTTTCCCCACATTACACATTCCACAGCTCCCAAAGATCCCACAGAATGAGTCAGTCTCATTCTCCATTCCATCTTTTAAATGTTGGGTTTTTTTGTTTCCACATAAGAAGCCCTAATAGAAAGTTCTCTTCTGTTAATAGCTGATTTAAACCTGACTAGCATGTCAGAGTTGAATGTAAACGCAGGGTTGAATGTAAAACTGTAACAAATCGGCTGACATGAAGTAACTTGTAAATAACTTACCCACATGGCTCAGAGGACTGAGGTAGAAAAGTTTAGTAAAACTATAAGGAATTTAAATAATCACATAAGCCCCATTGTGGACACACATAACCTGGAAATTAAATATTTAGTCTCCTGAAAAATCAAACGGAACAAAACTTTATAGAAACTTTCTGATGTAACTGCACCCCACAGCAGAACACAACACATCAAAACACAAAAGCATCCCAGTCTTTTTGAATTAATGTAAAAAATAAAGTGACTTCTACTTATGGAGAAGGACCAGATCATAGTAATTTTGAGGAGTACATACATAAACCACAAGCACATAATTTTATAATCCAATGTAAAATAATGTGCTAATAGTTATTTAAAGTACACCAAAAAGCACTCTACGGGCCTCAACAGGTTAGTAATAATACCACTGTGTATATTAAAGGGTTAATAGATACACATTGTTATTTGTTAACTGTAACAGCAGCACATACTTCCAGGAAAATAATTAATGTTCAAATCTGGCTAAACCACAGATTTGGAGGAAACTAAAAGCTGAGGGCTAACAAAAGGTTGTGAAATTTAGAAGAAAAGAATTAATTCATACTTGGTTTCTGGCTTTTCCTATTTACAATTAAATCACCAAACCTCATGGAGCAAAGTCTCATGTTGTCACACGCTCAGGGGGACATTCTCTTTGCCAAAGCTCTGGCAAACTTTTCCTAGTATTGAGATTATATATAATTTTAAGGGAAAGAATTTAAGAAAGAGACACAAGATACCCATTCCCATACCAAACAAACACTGCAAGGAACACATCGTTAGAAGAGACAGGAGCTATAAATAATTCATTCGCATCTCTTCTGTACAAATTGCTGTTCCCATGAAATAAACCTGTTTTTTTCTGATTACTTCCAACTGCTCCGCACCTGCCATCCTGCCTGTCTAGGCCAGCATTCCTCTGCCTATTGATAATGCAAATTGCTGAAACATATCTTTAGTAAGAAGCTACTGCTTCATTTAATTATTAGCAAGTGTAGTGCTCCCATGTTAATTTTAAATGTCACACATGCTATACATGTAAACAACAACTGCTTAACAGGGCTGCCTTTACATCACATGAACTGTTGCTCCTGAACAGCATTACTTACAAGATGTCATCCCCTAAACCCTTCCAGTTCAGTTCCTGCCTCACCTTTGCTCTTCTCAATAGTAAATATCAAAAAGAATATCCAGCATGGTATTTCATCCACTTTCAAATATATAAACCAAAAATTGTCATGTTTTTCAGGTGCTTCTGCCAAAATAATCAGGACCAAAATAACTGTCATTATTTTAAACACAAATCCCATTTATATTAATTTTGTGCTCATAACGTAATTTTAGCTAGTTGATTGACTTTAAAACAAATTAGTATACCTGTAGAGTTCCCAGAGAACATATGAATGCACCAGCATGAGGATATCTTACTCGATATAACTTGGGACACTGCTATCAAAAGCAGGTATGTAACCATGTAAAGGCAATATTTGCACAAATGTGTTCCTGAAGGGGCAGGGGGGAGAACACAGAACAGTCAGCTCAATATTTAACACTTGCTGAGATCACACAAAGCAATTCTCACCTCATCCAGCCATAATTTATTCTGTCCACAGATTCAGGAACACAACACACATCACAGTCACACATTGTCCTTTGATACTTCCCATTCACAGAAACCACTGAAGCTACTGGAAAAGCAGTGGCCACTCTTCTCTCAGCAGTCTGCAGGTTATTTACAAGAACCACCACAAAAAATGCAGCAGATGCAGCTTTTCCTCAAAGCAACAGCAAATTCATTCCATATGAGTATTTGATGCTGACAGCAGCAAGGCAACTGCCCCCTCAGCTTTAAGAGATGACAGGCCCAAGGCAGAGTTTGGCCTTATTTATTGAGAATATATCCAATAAATGGAGCTGCCTTTGCCCACCTTGTTTACAGATCTCCACAAAAGATCAATTTCTCCTAGCTCCAGGTCAGAGGTCTCAGAGAAGTCTCAATCTCTAGTAAGATAAAACACAGCTCCACCTCTTGTTGGTATGTGTGTGCACACTCCCAAACCTCTGTGCTGTGAATCCAAATATGGACGGAGAGCAGCTGATAGGCAGAAGAAAGTATTGGGAAAGTGTCATGGATAACAACCACAAAATAAATTATCTGTTTAATATCTGAAAGCAAAACTAAAAGTTCAAAATGAATTCAGAATCAATAATTTTTCTTGCACAAAGTATTTCTTTATATTATGGTAGAAGCTGCTCTGGGTAGCAGATTGGTCCAAAAATTATATTTATCCATTAGGCACCAGGAAGATAAAGAAATTCAATTTCATGTGTAAGAATTTGACTCTTCCTTTCCTAGGAAACACACAGAAAACTTTCTTCCTCTTTAAGCCACAGGAAAAAAAAAAATCCTCTTAACAAAAAGTCAATCTGCTGCACAGATACTGCTTTCCTGGGAAAAGATAAGAAAACAAATCCTGGAAAGATCACGTTGTCCCGTAATGAAACATGGCAAAAGAACAGACAAAATGTTAAAAGCTCTGCCTTTTTAAATTAACCACACAGATGTTGTGATAGTTGTGATTAAAACCTAAAATATGGGATCTTTTAGCTGCATTTCACACTCCCTTAAATTAATCATGAATGTTTGGCAAGAAAACAAGGTGTGCTTTTCTTTTGGCTGCCATGTCACTAGAAATAGGCAATAGCACAGCTGTCCTGTATCTCAAGGAATTTCAATATGTTATGTCAAAGTATTGCAATTTGCTGCTTTCTATGATGGTTTAGGTCATACTCTGACATGCCAAGTTATCTGGCATTCAGGACTTTAAAATGGAAATTGAAAAAATGAACAAGATATAAACAACCAAAGCTCACGCACAAGTCTACAAATGGCTGAATTTTGAGACAATTCCCTTTAATATGTGATTCCAACGCCCCAATAATCACAGAATTGATTGGGCAATTTGGCCAAATCAATTTGGGCAGGGACACCTTTCCTTAAACCAGGCTGCTCAAACTGCACTAAGACAGAGTGCCCCTGGCTGGGGGGAAGCCTAAAACATCTGGGTGGCACAGGCTTCATTGTTTAAAGATGAACTGCAAGACAAAAACCTTTCCCCACTATTGCTTTATCAAATAACTATTTGAATGTAGAAGACACATAGTTTCATGCTGGTTTTGTGGTTTTAGTTTTCACACCTCCAAGTCAGACACAAATCTCCAGTTTTAAACCAACTGAAGAGGGCTGAAAACTGGAGGTTTTCTTGGTTCAGCTACATGGGCATCAAAATCAAATTCATTCAACCAAAGCAAGTCCTCTTGTATGACTAGACTGACTAGATGCTGTCTCTTTCTGGAAGGGGGTTAATATATTTTCCTTAAAGTATGATTAGTTTAAGGTCATTACAAGCGAGAATGAAAAGTGGTTTTACACTTCTCAGAATTTAATTTTCCTCAAATTTTCAAGAAGTGAACATAACAAAAAGCATGTTACAAAATTCCATACACTGCAGTCCATAAAATCCTACATGGTAATTAAGCACCACTGGACCATCATAGGGTAAATCCTAGCCCTGCACATTGGCAGGTTCATTAATGCAGCTTCATTTACTTTGGAGCAATTTAGAGGTAAATAATGTAGAACCACCAAAAAAAAAGGGCATTTTATTTAGAAACAGAGTAATTATAAGAAATTTATTTAAAATAGAAATTCTTCCATTGAAGAAGGAGCATTAGAAAGAATTAAAAATGAAGTTTTGCCCATTTTGTTGGGTGGGGTGAAAAAGGATGGGAACAATAACCCATAACAAATAAGGATGGAGTGATCCACAAAAAACCTGGTTATTACCTCCGAAATCCTGATTCTTCTCTGTAACTCCTTGTTGCATCCACCTACTACTTTCCATCTCGTTTATGCACACCTCATAAGGGCAACCTTTGAATATTTACACCTTCCCTCCCTAAAGACACAACCATATAATCCTAGGAATGATTCCAGTTACAAGAGAAACGCTGCAGCCCACAAAATCGTTGGTCAGGTTAAGACAGCTGAGGGGAGAGCTCACATTACAGCAAACAGTGGGATATGACCCATCAGTGCAGCATCCTCCCCTGTGGAGGGGAGGTCACCCTGGCTCCTTTTCCAAGGATCTCTCCATCTCCTGTCATGTCAGAAGAGCGAGCACAGCATGAGACTCAAACAGGATCCAAGCACAACTCTCACACAGGAAAAGGGATGGATGCCATGCATAAACATTGCTGCAGTCCATTTCACAGTCAAGACAGATCTGAATTATCTTGGACCTGATTCAAGCAGGATATAGAGGTCAACTCTATGGAAATGCTTGCATCCTGCAAATCTCTAGTAGGGAATGGAATTATGGTGAGACTCACAGCCTGCCCTGCACAATAGAGCAGACTGAAACAAAGAACATGCTTTTGATGATACAGAAACTTGGGAGGAAATATATTCACTGTCATGTACATAGAGGTTAAAAAAAATCAAATTAATAACTAAATATCCAAGATTACAAGCATCCAAACACCAAGATCAGATCCTTTCAGACCTTCTTCCTCTCCCCTCTGAACAGCTACTTGCCAGGGTGAAAAATTCAATGTAATGAGATCAGCTTTGCTATTTTAGTCTCAAAAGTGCAGATGGAGCATATGCCTGTAGATAGTAATATTATCTGTTATTACTGCAGTGTCTGAAGACCCCGATCAGACATAGGCAATTGAACACTCAGAAAAAGCTCTCAAAGAAACTCCCTGCCAAAAACAGTTCACTATGTGCACTAAGGGAAAAATGCAACCTGTGAATTTAATTAAACCAGTGGAAATAACCACGGAGAGGAAGCATGCAAAAGAATTGTAGATGAACACACAGGTACTGTCAGCTTTGACAGCATCCTCCAGAAGAGTTACAAGCCTGTGCTGAAGGGTTCTGTTTGCTTGAAACCTGTAAGTTACGGTTTGCAAAATAGTTCTTTCAATCTTTAAATTAGATTTCAAAAATATTAAAGAGGCTGTGAATTTTAGTTGGCCACCTGCTTGCTTTGAGAGAACCCTCAATCAGCTGTGGTAATAAGATCACTACCTCACATCATGCAAATAATATCGAGACCACAGAGTTTTTGCTCAAGGTTTGTGATCCCTGTTGACAGAAGGTCAGATCCAGCCTCCAGGCACATGAAACCTCTGTTGTTCACTGCACAATAAACACACAGCACACAAACCACAAGTGCCTTCCTAGATTTCATGCTTAGTCCTCACTGCACAGGCCCATCACACACGGATTGTGTTTATTAAGCTCTACCACATTAAGCCTACACAGTTAAAGTTGTACTTGGATGACAACATAATCAATCTCCATCATCTTGTTCAAAACTTCCTTTCAAAAAGAAGAGTTTGGGAACAGGGTAAGACAATCTCCTGCAAACTGCAGCGTGTGCAAACTAAGTTACCTGTCTTATTTGCTTTAAAATATCATGGTCCAGTCTTCACTGGGGGATACCATGGTTTTACAGAGTGTTAGCATTCATGTTGTGTTTATCGTAAAATTACACATATTTTTAAGTATTATTTTTCAATTATGCAGGAAATGGAGTAGGAAGTAATTTATTGGGTGAAATCTGTCCTCATTTTCAAGCGTCACTGGCTGTTATAGTGGAACTTAGGGACTTCAATATCATTAGGGACAAGAGTGACTACATAACTGGTAATCACTGCTAATCTAGCAGCTGGCAAAGTGACATGCAGCTACCATAGTAACCAGCATAAGATTGACTGTTTGCCTCCAAAAAATGCCTACACTTCACTCACATTTTTGCCATGTTTTTTAAAGTAATGACAGAGAAAATAAAAAGACATGATGCACTTTCGAACTTGCATCTTTCCCTGCTTTTCTTTAACAGAAGAGAGAATGCATCAGAATAATAATTTCGCTGGTTTTACTGAGAATATCTTCTGGTCAGTGGTGGGGCAAAGTTCCTGGAGCCACGTAACATCAGTAACAGCCCCATCACTCTTACCTAGGAGGAGTGCACAGCACACATCAGAGACAGCAGGAAGCCTTAGGGAGAATCCCCTCCCAAAGCATTTTTGCACAGGCTGCACACAGATTATCTCATGCAGTAGTCACAGTATAAGGAGATGTTCACGTCTAAAGGTGATACACTTCTTCTAACCCACTCTTAACCACCCTAAGTAACTGCAGTTAATTATTAACTGCCACCCCTGTTCTTTGCACTTTACAGACACCTCTATCCAACCATATTTATATTAAACTCTCACTCATATGGAACTCCAACATTCAACAAGTCTCAACGTCTTTGTCGGGGGTTAAAAATCTAGGAAGAGAGGAGGGCAAGCCACAAGGCAGAGTCAGAGAGACACTCAGGGATGAAGTGGAAAGGACATAGAGTTGTTCTGGCTTCCCACCCACTGTGCAACCACTTATTTCAAATCTATACCTACAGATTTCTGGGTTGGTTTTTTTTTTTTTCCTGTTTCCACACAAGCTCAGGGCAAACCCTAGGGAAAGGAGAAGGGTGTAGCTAACAGGTTTATATTTTCAGGAAGGCATGAGCCTAGTGTCATGTCAAAACATACATATTATTTTGAATTTCCCTGTTAGGGAGCCACAGCCATTACATTAAAAACTTATGTACAAGTAAGTATCTTGAGCTAGACATCTAAATTACTCCTGTGGGATGTCTGTCTGAGAAAATCCAGCTTACCTTATGGCAATGCTAATCTTCTCATATCTGTTTCACTTTTTATCCTTGCACCTGCCTGTATTAACAAGATTAAGAATTAAGCTGGAAGAGGGCTCTCTTTCAAGGAATACCAATTAATCTATTGATTTAACCATCAGAATAACAACCAAATGGAGTTCCTGGCCCAGGCAAACAGAAGGTTTTTATTGCATTGTAATTCAAACTCTAAGTCATGCTTGTGGCAGGCTGTCACCAGACTGCAGAGGAAACAATTAGGAGGGCAAAAGAGACACTGGAGTTTTCTTGTAAAAGGATTCTTACTTAACTGTTATGGCCAAAAGAAAGATGTTGCATGTGATCTTGCCGCAGAATTTTAAAAAAATAAGAAATTCTGTTTTCCGGATCACTGGCAGATCCAACCAAAGTCATTTAGGGAGTGTTTAAACAGGAGTACACATGCTTATCTTTGTGAAACCAGGCTCCACTCACAGAGCTCACATCTTCTCATCTCAAATCACAACTCTCAGTTCCATTACTGCTGTCTGACTAAAGGAGTTTGTTACCATCTAGTTCCAAGCAGAACCTGCTAGCTCAGGAAAGTTTCTGCACTTGCTGCAGACTTTGCCGTATTTATTAACATAAGCTACCACAACCTACGAGACAGACAACTCAAAAAATATACGTGTACCACAGACCTACAAGTTGAGAATGAATGAATGAGGAAAGGAGTGCAGCAAAATAACAAGTTTTTTCCAAAGTTGAGTGCCCAAACGTAGTGCTAAGGATTGGATTTATGGAGACACCTAAATGTTCATCATCCAGAAGCTGTTTTAAAGTTTTGCAATTTTTCCACTTCGTTAATACGCTGGGAGCAACCGCTATGACAGGCATGCCAAAGTTTGAGATAATCAACTCTGTGCTAGAAGATCAGATCGCAAATAACAGAATTCACAGATCAGTTTCACTTGCTAAAAGACAGAGTGCAAATATACTCAAAGTGTTAAAGCAGCAAGGCGGGTAACAAATGGATCTGAAACAGAGCAGCTGAGAAATGGATGTGAAGCTGAGCACCTGAAGCAGGCACAGCAGAGCGGCCCCCCGCAAGTGACAGCGCTGCGAGGAACCAACGCGGCTGGTTCGGCTGAGCGCATTTCCGCCTCCTCCCCTCCCATTCAATCCCAGCGCCACTGATGCTCCTCCATCTACATGGAATGCGGGCTCCCAATACTTGTACCTCGGTGAGGGAAAAGCATGTGATCACACGGTAAGTTTACGCTTATATTTGCTGGCGTGAAGGGGGGAAAACCCGCTAACAAATAGGTTGCTTAATTAGAAAATTTGGTTAAATACTAAGTATAATTGTGTGGAGCATGTGGATCTGGAGCAGATTCAGCAGGGGAGGGTGTGCTTAAGGAGACACTGGGACAGCTGTGGACATCCGCAGCCGCTGCTTTAAGAGCAGTAAATGCTGCATGGTCAGAAGAAGAAAATAAGTTGCCCGTTTTGTCCTTTGTACTGGAAGTCTGTTGCCCAAACGCTATTGCTCCTGAAGGCATTCAGCGAGGACAAAGCTGAGACAAACCGGAGCCCCTCTCCCCCCTCCCCGTATTCGGCACGCACTTCTCTTCCCGCTAGCTCACGGTGCTGACAATGCAGGGGAAAAGAAAGAATGGCAGAGGGAAGCACAGCACAGCTGTGCTTGCAGAATCTCTCCATATTCATTTGCCAAACAAAGCCAGTACTCAAAAAGACAACGAAGATGCAATAGGACTATACCAAATCCATGCCTCTGAGCAGCGAGGGGCTCTCTAACAATGCATTCAAGCAACAGATAGAGATTTACCTTCAAAATGCAGGCCATGTTCTTTCTCTATCCTTCCTACCAAAGAGCAGCAGGATTCTACTTTGTGAGCACCAGTTCCAGTGTCAGGCAAGAGGCTGGCAGAGCTGCAGAACTGCCAGAACCTACATTCCCGTAGATCCCAATAAAGGTACACGCATGCAGGCTCCGTTAGTCATTTTAGTCTTTTTATGCCCCGTTCGTTCCACCCATCAGCTCCTGCCACTGGCTGGGAGCCAGCCCAGCACCTCCCCTCCGTCACATGACCGCCTTTGATTCATGGCTCCACACAGTGTTTTCCTCAGCTCCAGGACGCTCTCGCTCAGTGCCACACGTACAAACAGCAGTGGGTACCTCGCAGGGGCTCTGCAGTGCCTGCGAGTCAAGCTGCGGGTTTATAATTAATCCCTGTGCAGCTCCCTGCGTGCTCAGGAGACGGCTGCTGGCACTTGGGCAGAAAAGTCCAAACTCTCTCTGTTATTGGGGCTGTAAAAATCCTTATGCTGCTTGTCAGAGTGCAGCACTGTTTTATGTTCAGCCCTTTTCACTGGAAGCAGGCTTCCCTTTGTCTGAATTGCTGTCCTGTGAGAAGTAGTCATTATCAGCACCCAGCCCAAATATCCCAGCAGAGGTGTTTGCATTGTGTTGTGCATGCCTTTATGGGTAAAGAGCTGGCATCCATCACAGGGAATGGAAAGCTTGGGTTCGTTTGTGAGGTTTTTTGCTTGTGCAACTTTCTTTGGACTTTATCTTAAGAAAATGAGGTAAAGTGCAGATGAATAAATTCAGCTGTTGAAGAAATCTTTCACTTTACATAATCTCGTCTAATTCAAATTCTTCTCTTACATAACATACTCTGTATATCATAAACGTTTTACTTCATATTTGTCACTTTTGCAGTCTCTGTCTCCCCTTTTTACACTTTCTCGGTACTTCTTATTACTTCATCTTGGAACCCTTTGCATTTTCTGTACTTGGCACCTTCCCTGTATTCCTTTTGTGCCACATTGCTTCACTCCTGCTGCTTTGGTACCAAAAGCTCTCTGGCTCCCTTAATAAATTCCTTGTAGTGGGTGTGTTCATCCTCTCTGCAGCAGCTTGGGGTACCTGTTCACGTGCAGGCAATACCCTGGATGTAGTTCATGTCAAGGAGTCATTTACCCCAGAGCCCCTCAGTGTGTGGGAGCCAGAAGGGGTTGGTGCTGTGCTGCACATTGAACAGCCAGTTCTGCTCCCTGCCTGGCAAGCCTTTCCCATCCAGGTGCAATCCCTCAGGACAGTAAGGAGGTTGAAGCTAAAGGAACTAGATGTCCTCATTTGTATGCAGGGGCAATTCCTCCCTGAGAGTGGAGCAGAAAGGTCCTGGGGGGATTTCTCCTGCTCACACTCCTTAGCTGCCTTCTTGTGCATTTCCAGAGAAGATACCAAGGTGTGTTTGGCCTTTGCATCAGCATCCAAAGTGCTGTACGCTCACACAGGTCCTGCAAACGCCTCAGCACCTCTCAGCACTGGAAATCCACTTCCTTCTTCCATTACAGCCACAAGCCAAAGCTCTTGAGCTGAAAATTGTAGTATGGCTGGGAAGACTAATGAAAAAGAACTTAATGAAGTTTCTAACTGTATTGACTAACATAAGGAAATATCTAAATGACAAGACAGTGGAAGAAGGTGGTAAAGGAGGGATTTACAACCTTCTTCTATTATAGGCTACCACCAACCAGTGTTAGATCATTCTGGATAACAGTTTATGTGTCTTTAGGTACTAGTTATTCATAAGGAGTTCTGTAACAAAGCTCTGTTTCATAGTGAATAAGATAAACAAGGAATTAATTCTTTCCTGAATAAAAAATAATTGCCCATTTTTCTCTCCAGCAGTCAAGAATCTAGTTTTCCTCAGAGTGAAACAATCCCTTTCACCTGTGTGATGGCATGAAAGAAGTTTTCATCTGAAGCAAATGCAAAATATTCCACCCCCTTCCCACCACCATCCACCATACCAGCTCTGTAAATAAAAGGAATGAGACTGGAGAGAACCCATCCTGAAAAGGTCAGCCATTTCAACATGTCCAAAGCATTGAGGGATTTCCAGTGAGTTACATTCCTTCAGGAAAGGCAGGAGCATGGGTAGTTGTCTTGTTTTAAGCATCTCTGACATGCTTTGATTCTAACCACATCAGACAAAATGTGGTGAACTTTATCTTTTAGACTTTTTGTAAATGGATATCCATCTTAAAAATACTTGGTCATTAGTATGAACAGCAACAGCCATCCTTCTCTCTTTCTTTCAGGAAGGATATGAGGCTTTCACTTTTCAAGGTGTGACTTGGGTTGAGATCACCACAAAGACCAACTAAGTCCAGCCTTAGGCTGGGCTAATTTCACCTCAGAGAAACTACACAAGGAAAGGCATCCACCAAATGATAAAAGCAAAGAGCCATTGTAAGCACATAATTCCATGAGTCTCATTAAGTGCTTTACCTGAATTTATGATACTCTTGAAATCAGCTTTAGGCCAAACATAGCTCACATGAATTTCAGTTGTGCTTGCAACTTTCCTTCCAAAATTAACACGGTTGTTGTTGCCTGGTGGGGATGTCAAAGGCAGCATCAATCTGCCTTTCAAGTCTGAGTCATTGTGACAGGCCACACAAAGTCACTACTTCAAGTTCTGAGGACAAAGACCTTTAGTTCCGAGGACAAAGACCTTCCATGTTTTCCATCTAGGCCAAACCCTTCTGATACATTCCTACAGTGACTTAACCTTGGGGAAAATATGGTGGTGTGGGCAGCAGCCCTTTTCAATTCTCATTCTAAAATCTAATTCTGTCATAAGAAATCAATGCTTTGTGGAGAAGGCTGATTAAGCCTTAATTTGCAGAGATCAAGACAGCTACACAATCCCAGCATCCAAGCAGGAGTTTGTAGTGCCAGTGTGGGTAGTTCTGCTGGGCAGAAAAAAACATTGGTTTGTTTGGTGGCTGGACAGCGTGGCACTGAGGAAGCTGCACTTTCACCTATGGTAAGACCTTCAAAGCCAAAACCTCACAGATTTAAACAGCAAGTTAATTTTTTAGTCCCACACCTGTGTTTTAAAAGTGCAGGCTTAGAGAAAGTCTGAAAGCTGTCATCATTGAAATCAGACACTGGTTCATGTAGTGAAAATGTGCCAAAAAGGAAGAACGTGTTCTTACACTTGCTGCCCCTACAAAGTTTTATCAGACAAGGATGACACAAGGTGGCATTTTTCACCCTTCAGGTGTGCAACCTGAGTCAGTGGCATAGAAACAGATCCACTCTGCTGTTATCCAGAGATCTCATCTTCCCAACCTTCTGTATCAAGTTCTCCTTACCTCATGTAACTCTCCACTATAAGTAAGAAATTTAAGGTACCTAGCAGCGCAATGCCATGGCAGAGATAGAGGATGAGATGATTAAAAAACCAGCAGGTTATGATTTGAACAGGAAATATTACCAAGTTATACAAATGCTACATGTAATTTTAATTTAAAACTCTTAATGATGCTGATTTTCCAGGTAAGAAGAAAGGTTTAATCATACCTGAGTACTTCATTTTAGAGGTGAACCTCTGTTACATTCTGGAGTGTAGAAGCTGAGGAGAACACATGGGCCTTGGCCTTGTTACAGCCTAAATTCTACTGTTACTTCCCAGAATATCCTTATAGCTTAAAGCTGTGCCAAGTGCACCTCACTGAAAGAGTCAGTAAATATTGCCCTGCCCAACTTCCTTCTCAGCACAATTCATCTGGACCTATTCAGCTGCAAGACAACCCAGAGATCCATTTAAAAAAAAAAAAAGTTTTAGTCATGGAAAACTTCTGCCTGTCTCACTGGCAGGAGAGAAGGCTCGCTCAGCACCATTCCTGCTGTTGGAAATTCAGCTCATCACCTCGCAGTTATTCAGTGTCATGGTAACAATTTAGCACAGCCACACAGCCCTTGCAGACCTTGCATGTTCTGCTGCTCCCCTCAGCCCCATTCTAATGCACAGGCACACACTCAAATCAAGGCCTCCCAACTTTCATTCAACTAAAGATCATCTTAAAATAAATAAATAAAATTAAGTGTTGGCCATACCTAACAATGCGTGAATATTCAGAGATTAAAACACGAAGGTCCGTAGAAGTTCCTGGAAACAGAAAAAAGCAAACCTTGCAAATCAGAATTCTTTTCAGGCTGTTGACATTTTATTTTCAATGCAGCTTCAGGTTTCTGTTTTCAAAGATGGTTATTAACCAGTGATCATTTTATACTGAACTACAGATTGTTGGGCTTTTTTTATATAAACGAAAAAGTGTCTGTCATCCGTTATTTTCATTTATTTTTTTAATTAAACGTGTTTTAACAGAAACAATGGCTTTTTTTTAATGCAGGGGAAAAAGACTCAAAACAAAACAAAAACCCCATGTGCTTAGAGAAGAACAATGTCTCTCCCAGACAGCTTTCCTCTAACAAAAATAGACTAAGCAACTCTGAAGAGTGCTGTGTGTGCTTATGCCATTAGATGTTTTGCCTGTATAAAAATAGTACAATAAACAAATGTATATAGAGAATATGGTTGGTCAATAGGTATTTCTTGTACATTCTACAGTAAAGGATGTATTTGGTTTCTCCACTGTAAAGTTTTTACATTCTTTGCTCTATTATCAATGCCTTACACTCCCACTCTTTTTATGAGATATAACAACATCACAAAAATACTGATACTGTCTCACACTGAGATATGGCCATGTGGGTTTATCCTCTAATGAGATTTTATCCTGGAGAACACAGCTGGGCACACAAAAGGAGCTTAGGAAAAGGAACTGGCAAAACTTCAATCATGGCATGGGAGGCCTTAAATTCGAACAAAATTTAAAAGCAGCATTTCAGCTTAGGAGAATGCCTTCTCCTGAACTAAGGAAGCAGAGACACACCCTGCCTCCTTTCCCCAAAGATCCAGAAAGATCCAGCCTGTCATTATCAAACGGTTTGTCTTTAAAAAAAAAAAAAACACTAAAATACCCCCCAAACCTCTCCCTCTCCCTTCCCAAGGCTTTATCTAATTTTTTTTGCACTTGAAAGGAAAAGCTTAAAAGTGCAGCAGAAAAGAACAAATATATTTAATTCAGGAGTGAATTAATTTTGCTGCAGGGCAGGGGAGGGAAGGGTGGAGTTTTACACCACTCTCAAGTAACATCTAGAGGGTCTCTACCCCAGCAGTGTCAGGTCTGAGCCACCTTGTTCAGCAGCACCCTGCTCACACCATCACAAAACAGGATATAAACCAGCCCTGAGTGCAACTGGTGTTCTTGTTTCAGGAAATGATATGAATTAGCATTATTTTAGCATGCTATAAATAGATCTTTATCATGGTTACCATATTTTAGGAATAAAAAAAGGTTTTCACAGATTTTTTTTCCCTTGTCTTGGATATATTTTGTTCAGTTATGGCCACAATGCTTAGACATGCAGAAGAGAATTTGATTTGTGCAACCACAAGAGTAAGCAATATTTTCTTGGTAGCAGAGGTGTCATATGGGGAGTTTTACACAAGATGGTCAGAAGGTCACAAAACCCACATATTCCTGTTTTTAAACCTCATTCTGTACTTGATTCCTGAGTTATGAAACCAATTGAACTATACTGAAATCCTCCTCTACTCCTTCCATTAAGATTCTCTCTGTGAAATTCTCTTCTTGGCAAATTTAATATCATACCTAGCCACAGCATAAGCAACAGCAAGAGCTGTTAATAGATCTGGAATCATGAGCTTTACTCCTCTGAATCCAAATAAACTGCTACCCTACTGCCCTGTTAAACCCAGGCTCTCCTTGGAGCCTTCAGAGGCTCTAACCAGCCATCATGCTGTGCCCTAACACCAACAGACTTTGCTGCACTGGATATAAAGTGAAGAAAATATGTTGTTATTGAAGTTATTTTCACCCATAGAAGTTGCCAGTAGCAAAGCATTGCCATACTTTGAAGAGTCCATCTCAAAATATTAACATATATACTCAAGGAAAACACCTTTACATCTTTTCAAACATCTGACAGCTCTCACACAAATCTTTTAACAAAATCTATCCTATGCAATCGCTTTAATTAATAATTGTACAAGTTTACAGCTGACAACAGTCTTGCCTTCAACAGTTGTCTACACTGCTGTGTAATGGTGAATTAGAAGATAAAAAGATGCATTTATAAGGGGATGTTAAGGTGTTTAATAAACTCAACAACTTGTAAATATTGCCTTGTTGGACCAAGCAGCAACCTTGAAATCAAAGTTGCAGCACTGAACACAAGACTAAAGAAATAGAGGAATTCAGCCTAAGTATACAGATCTTAGAATTGTTTAATTACATGATCACGCGATTCCTTCCCCAAAGGAAGTTTTGGGGTTGTGGGTTGTTGTTTGGTTTTAGGTTTGTTTGGGGTTTTTTTAGTTTGAGTAAGGAGTGAGGTGTGGGGGTTTGGGTTTTTTCCATTTGTCCACCCTTTTCTAGTTCAAAAGATGAAACTTGCAAAAGATGAGTTTGAGTCAGCATCAGCATGAATATGCTGTTTCCTACAGGATCACTGCTTCATTTACTGGAAAAAATGATACAGTGCATGAGAAATGGTTTTAAAGGAAAGCTGCAGAAGTCTGATGATTTAAATCATTGAAAGCAGCTGTGACAAGATGGATTTTTGAACTCACCTCTAACAGAAATCCACTGCAATAGTTTCTGATTTAATAGCTAGGCACTGGTATTATTTTCCCTCATTTTCTGGACTCAGAATTTGAAACCACAAGGGCTTATTTACCAATGCAAGGGGTACTTGCAGCTTCAATTGAAGGTAATAGGAGTTACATTTTGATCATATTAATTGATACATAATGCTGAGTGCTCTGAACAAGAACAAAAAAATCTTGGGCACCTGATACTGAACAGCAGCACAAAAGGACACATTAATTCTGTTCCTTGTGAATCACTTTCTTTCCTATAAAACAGTAATAATTTTAAATGTCAAGGTGTCATATTACAGTGAATGGCATGAGAGTGTCCATCAGGAAATGAGGCAACCTGTCTTCAGGAGTGCTTTCACTGCCATGATGTAACGTGTGGCACAGAGACACACTGGGGCATGCTGGAGCAAACAGAATATTAAATAGCTGCTTTCCACCTGCATCTGGCCAGCCCACGAACATAAATAAGCCAGAACCACTAGAACAAAAACATGTTATTAATCATATAATTTAAAACTATGTTTAGAAGATAATTAGACCAATAATTAAGATATTAAATAATAAATAATTTTAAATAATAAGGGCTGCAGAGACAATCTCATTGGCATTTTAAATTTTGAATACTTAGGTTCCTTACTAAATACTATTTTTGTATTCCAGAAGTTAGAGGCACAAACTCCATCTCCTGCCATTATGGGCAATCCTGTCATGTACCACTGGTGTTTTTAATTTTTGAAAAGTCATTAAGCCCTCTGTTAACAGCTTCCCCAAACTGAAAGGTGAAGATTCACACATCCACTATAGTGACAAAACACCAATATTTGGTAGTCTGACTGTTTTTAAAAAACTCTTCTTATAAGCAATGCAATCCTGCCATAGATCACTCAAAGCCAAGTAAGAGACTTTATGCACACAGTGGCCTTTGATGTAAAATACCAGGATTTGCAGTTTTCATTGGAAGCAAGTTCCATATCTCCAGGAGAAGTTTATTAATATTGCTTTATAATTACAGCCTACATCTCAGGAGCAAAGGAATCAGAACTTGCATCTAACCAATTTGAGAACATCTGAATGAAACTTGTTCATAATGCAGATTTTTAAAATTTATGTGCATGACAAGTTAAGACCGTTCCTGCCCCTATATTTTCAAGATGATTATCAGCATCTCATTTTTCTGTCTGTTGTTGTTATTGAGAGCATACCATCAGTGATAGCAGGTCACATAACAGCCTATTTCTTCTGCACCAAAAGTACAAGTAATGTCACATGTCAACATCCAGGACAGGAAAAAAGAAGCATAGAGAGACATATTTTAAATAGAAAACATTTTGGAAAGAAAATCATTTTAATCATCCTCAGGTGGGTAGCACTCCTCATTTCATTTTCCCTCAGATACATATTACTAGAATTAGTGTTAACCTCAATAAAACTACAGTATTTCTGTTAATCCACCAGAAAGCATCAAATCTAAAAGTAGCTTGTAATTTATTATGCACAGCATAATACAGTTTTATAACATTTTTATTGTTTTCAAGACCTTCTAGGATTTTCCTTATCAAAATGTGACGTAATTCTTCCATAGCTCAGTTGTCTCTATAATGCTACAGTACATGATAAAGAAAATGCTTTATAGTTGGAGATAAACTTACTGTGTCTGGCTTTCCATTTTAATAAAATTTACAACATCATTTGGAGAAACTGCAGTACCAGATTTCATTGGCTGAAAAAAACACACATCAGTAGCTAAGATTTACTTTACACCTGTTTTGGCATTTTGTGTAACAGTCATGGAAGCAAGCTGTCAGGACAAGGTCCATGAAGGATTTTAACTGGTTTAATTTAAATTCAGAGGTTCAGATGCAAACAGGATGGCTGCTAGCGCTACAAAGTGTCAGAGCATATGGATTGCCTAGATTTTTTTTTTTTTGTGTGTGACACTAAATGCAACACCTATCTACAAACACAGAGTTCCTCCATTTCATTAATCTAAAATTAAGTTATCTTTTGCAGTTAAGACTCCTGAATTAGATTTGCATATCTTTGGAGTTGGGAGAGAGGGAGATTTTATCATATCGGACTAATCCTCTCCTTTAATTCTCTTAATGAACTGTCATTCCAGAAGCAGATGCCACAGGAGAAATGGCCAGATCCACTGAACTTTGTCCAGGATGATATTTACATCCTTCTTGGTATAAATCAAAATCTTTTGAGGGTTTTCATTAGAAGGAAGAAATAAACCTGACTGTTTGGTGAAGTCATGAACAACTGAGAGGCAACGGGGTGAGAAGTTAAGTGGGAGGAAGGAGGGACAGCTTTTTCAGCTCATAGCTCAGACATAGCTTTTCTTGGACAATTTGCTTTGCAATTTAACATTTCTGTATCTTTTCCTGATAAGAATAAAGAGAAATGCACATTGCTGTGGTCCTGTAAAAATCTTGGTCTAATATAATAGTGACCAGTAAAGAGTTCCCCTTTTGGAAATATCAAGGCCATCACACTCTCCTTCTGTGAACCGTGGAGTTTGCTGCTGTTGCTAGAGTGTGCTAAGGGCTGCAACATTAGTAAGGTTTCAGTTGGGACTGAAGGTCTTGGAATAATTAATAGATAGTAGGGTGATAAAGAAAAATGACAATCAGAAAATTACCCTCTTGCGACTTCAAGAGTAGTTCCTTCTGTCCTTCCCCTGGTTACTGTTTTTAAATGCCACAAAGTGAAGCATCAGAAATTCCTACAAGATGAGAGCAGCTCTGTGCTAGAAGGGTAAAGGCACCAGGCCACTGCCTGGCATAGTTCAACAGGCTGGCATCTGGGCTGGGTAAAGAGCTGACAGATTTGTGTTTAATTCTGTTTTCACAAGCAGAAATGGAGACTGTTTTGCTCAAGTGAAAATCTCTTCCTTTAACATAGCTTCCCCAACAGAAGGCCTGGCTAAGTGAGAGCAAATCTGTGAATTTTCAAAGCAGTTCCTTAAACCCACTTGAGATTTTACTGACATTTACATTTCTAGAGCGTGCCCAGTTTATTTCCATCCAGGATTCACAAGGCCATTATTTGCATCGGTTGAAGCTTTTCTTTTGCACAGTCAAAACACACACTGCTACACAAACTAAGTTCACTGGAGGGGCAGGAGAATTTAGCTCCCAATATATTTCAAAGAGGAGCTCTGCTGTACTTTGAACAAAGCTTTTGGAGTTTAATCATGGTATCCTGTCTGTCCTTGAAAATAGCTGCAGAAATGTGGGATTCTCCCCAGCCTTCCACCTGCCCCCTCCTGCTCTCCTTCATCCTTACACTTCCCTGTCTCCAAGCCAGCTCAAAGCAGCAGCAAGGATGCTGACCACAGCCAAACCAGAAGAGTGTTAGAGATCACCCACGTAGCACCATATTTGTATACCCACATAAATGCTGGGAAAAAATAATTTGATACAGCCAGGGGAGATGGGTTGTTAGAGGCAATAATATCAGCTGGGGAGCAAGCAACAGTCTATAAAAAGACAACATTTCTGTTTAACTGTTTGCTTGCTGCAACTGACAAAAATAATGTCTAAACTTTCATGAAGCAAAATGAATCTAGGTCAGGACTCTGCAAGTCTGCACAGAAGCACCTGAGAGAGAAAACGCCAGGAGAAAAGGCTGTTGCACACAGGTCTCACCATGAGACAGATGGAAATTTAAAGTTTTAAATATTGCAATTTCTTTTCTATATTAATTTAATTATTACTTCAAGGAGGAATTTGCTCAAGTGTTTAGCACACATTTGCAGTTTCTTCCTAAAACTACAAAATAATTTTCAATGATGTGTGAAAACCACTAGAAAACATTCTCGAACAAAACATGAATCTGTTTACAGGAACAGTATAAATTCACCTATTCCAAGATTAGTCAGAAAGTTTCCTTATTGTGGTTGAAATGCAAGTAAACAGTTCTATGAGTTAGCCCACTGAGAAAGAAAACAAGAACTGCTCAGCAAGTTCCTAAATGTGCTATAAAGTATTCACAGAAGTCAGGATCTACTCTTAAACAGTTTAGGAACTCAGGACACTAACTAGAGTGGCTGATTATACTGCATGTGATGAAATGACAGAAAAAAAAAAGAAACAAAAAAACCCCACATGTCTTTGAGCCCAGGTTTATATTGGCTCTTTTAGTTCTTACTTCAGGCCACAGTGTCAGTACTGGAACATCTTATTCCAAAAGCAAATTATTTACACATTGAAAAAACAAGCCCCACTAGGTGGTCATATCACCCACCCCTTTCACAGTCAGTACATGCAATTTTAGTGAGGTAAATCCAAATAAATCCATCAGTTTGCTCTGCTGGAACAGAATTCTTTCCTAAGAAAAAGTTATTTAAACATCTTCTACGCCAAATCTGTGCTGTTGCCTGTTACTTGTGACTGAGTGTTCAAGACATGGCTGAAAAGCAGCCCTGACTGAGCTGCAAGCTGGTTACCTGCACAGCACCATAAAGAATTCACAAATGGGGGCAAGCACTTACTCAGACATCCAAGTACCTTCTGTGTAAGGGCCAGGGGTTTCACTGAGTGTATAACTGGCAGGGCTGGTTATTAAAAAAAGCTCTTAATTATATTATCATCAGGAGAGCCACTTGTCTTGGGCAGCAAATACCCCATTAGGAGATTATTCTGCTTTAGCCTCAAGTGTACTCTAGCTCTCATGCAGTATTACTCTTTGGGATTATCCATGATACCCAAACATAACAGGATCCTTGCTTCTTTCTTCTTGCACACAGTACTACCAATAATCAGTTATAAATAGAACTGTTAATTTTAAAGAAAAACGAGGGTATTTTCCACTTTCACTAGTGTTGTTTTGCAGGCAGTAAGAGAACTATGGGAGAAAAGATGGTATAAATCCTTTCTTCTTTTTAATTAAAAATATCTTGGTAGTTGAGATACTGATAAGAATTATATAACAGAAATATTCCTAGGTGCATGTCATAAACTAAAAGGGTTTCTCTCTTCACCTTAGATGAGCAAATTTCACATCAGATATTCCTATGTGGACACTGCAACCCAGAAGAAAAGGATCCAAAAGAGTTGAGTTTATTTATTATATGATCCACAACATAATTAGCCACCAGTGTGGGTACATCTATATCTCTGGTTTTGTGCACACATATATGTCTGTGGGTGTATGTATATAAAGTCCTAATATAATTAGCTTCTTTTCTGTGGCTGTGACACATCTCAGTTTCTTCACACTAGCCCTCAAAATTGTTTCAGGGTATTTGTCTCACAGACTTTAATGGCTTAGTTACCTAATGAAGTAAGAATTTAAATAGAGAACACTTAGATTTGTTTTGGAAAGTAAGAGAGAAGAAATCTTCCCAGAAGGATAATAAACAGCATTTGTAGTCAAACAGCACTCTAGCAATAACAGAACACAAGAACAGTGGTAGAGCCTGGCACTAGCAACCTCCAAGACAGATTATTTGTGATGGGGTTATGCTGTGCTATTAGACAGTGCTCAAATTCCTGTAGCCATGTTCCTCCTCCTGGGGAGTCAAAGGCAAACACTGCCATGGGAGAAAAGTTAGTATATTTTGGTCAAGATTTCAGCAGAGGACAATGAAACATAAAGTAACACAGGAGAACAAACGTGCTGGCATTGAGCCCTCCAACTCTGAGTGCTTCTGCTCGGGAGCACGTGCAGCAGCATTCAGAGAATGTACACTTCAAAGTGACAAATTCAAAAGGCACCCAAGCACAAACACTGACCTCCATTCCCCTTCATGGTATTTGGTTGGGTACAACAGCTCACTGCAGTCCTTAAATGTCACTCAGAACTACAGCAGTGCAATTCCTGGCTTGTATTTAACAGTGACTCTCCAGGTGAGAAGATTGAATTACTTTTCCGAGTCAGAGTTTTCTAACTTGCCCTTTCTAACCTTGCTGCTCTCCTCTCCTTTGCAGCAGTCTCAAGTGCAGCATTCTGATAGCACAGAATATCTGAACTCAGCCTGATTTAGCCAGACATTTTGTATTTTTACATTTTCAAATAGCTCCACCAGTCCAGATAAATTCAATCAGATATTACGTTCATATTCCTATGTTACTTGTGGCCCAGACAGATTATTTTTATTTAAAAAAAAAAAACACACAAATATTTTTTTTTTTTAAATATTGGCATTCAATGGTATAGACCACATCATCATTTAGATAATAAAGCAAAAACTGTCAGGACACACTGAGGTGACCAGGACCACCTGGGCCTGTCTTGTCTTACTTTGAAATCAGTCTCAAGAGGAAGAGGAATGAAAGAATAATAAACATTGGGCATTCTAGAGCAAATACCAGTAGCCTGTTCAATATGGACCAAGAGCCAATCTACCATTTCTTGTTAGAATGAAATAATAGAATGGGCTTGTCTTTCTAAATTTCCTACTTCAATTAACTGTTGGAAACAGCTGATGTTTTCTGTGAAAGTATTCACAGTTATTACGAGATAAACCACAGAAAAATGCATGCAATTCAAATAAATAAGCTTTCAATAGTCAGAGTCATGATTCAAATTGGATCCTTCAGTTTCTGAAGAATGATTGCCTTTTCTGCAGAACTGGGAGATACAAATCATGGCAATACTCCTGTCTGTGACTAGCCAAACATGATGCAAGATCACAGGAAGGAGGTACCACCCCTTTGTAATGATCTAGTCTGGATCCTCACACTAAGGAGACATTTATATTGCCTCCATATGTTTTCCATTTAATTTTTCAAAATTCCCCTAAGTTATTCTATTGTGTCATTTCGACTTTATATCACTCAGTCCTGCTGTGGCAGCAGTTCATAACATACATATGAGAAAAGTGAATTATCTCACTGGAATTGTTGTCCTTTGGAATTAATTATCTTTTTGTGATCCTTCCTGGAAGGTTTTTTAATAAAAACACTGTCTCTTTGTTTGCCCCATAGCTGATCCTCACACACCCTGATGAGTGAAATTTCAAATCAGTTGAAAATTCCTGTCCTTCTTAGGAACAGATGAGAAATAGACTGTCATTGATAAGCATTTTCAGATTTATTATTTTTGTCTTAATGTTTGCCAGAGACCCTCCATGTGATTGTTCTCTGAAGCTATGAGTTCACAAGTGACCCTTACAAGCTTATAAAGGCAAAACAAACCAAAAAGCCCTTGAGCCATTCTGGATTGACTCATTTATAGCATAGGAAAAGAATAATCACATATGCTTATATAACTAATGGAGCTAATTCCAGATTTTCTTTCCCCAAGCTTAACACTGAGAACCTCATAGGGAAGCTTTTGACAGATTTATTTCTTTAGCAAGATTACAGCCTTCACCTATTACAGCTCTTATTCTTCTCAGTAATCGAGTGACTCTTACCTGAAAGCAAAGCCTCAGACACAGCCATAACACTTCTTCTACTGCTGAATTTCATGATCATATTTTATATCAATTACTTGTTTTTCTGTTATTTTGAGGGGTTAAGCAGCCTTGAATTGACTGATATTAGCCTCCAGAATGAAGGTGGATGAGGACAGTGATTATTGCACAAGTTAATGTGCTTCCATTGTACTTACTCAATGCTCCCCCCACCCTTAGCTAAAATGATGCCTTTAGCTTGCTACAAAATTTCATAAGCCGTGTCTTTGAAGATCCCTTACAAGCATTTTCTGTGGTCACACACTGCCAAGGGTAGATGTTCAAAACACTTTTGGTAAAAATCTGTTGCATTAAAAACAAGGGAAAGAGTTACTGCTGCCTCCTTCCTGTGCTATAGCCAGCTGCAGAACATCAGCTGGGGAAAGAGAGACCTCTGCAAACCTTCAAAGAGCATAACAACCCTAGGGTGTTCTTCTGTGGGGGCATCTCAACTTGCCACGTGCCCAACTTTGCCATGGCAGGGTTCCAGTGGACACCAGTGAAGGGATCCATCTGCAGGTGAGGGGTTTTGAATCATCAAGCAAGTTCCAAGCTTACCTGGAAAACTGAACTAGGATGGGTGTAGAAGTCACCCACACACACCAGGGAAGCTTGAGCAGTGCTCACCTCCTCCTCCAGTTGCTTCCATAGAGCTTTAATTGTTGGCTGCTGCTGGCAAAGCACTGCATGTTGCATACAAGTCACTTCATGTCTGGGAAGCACCCAAATATTAAGGTAAAAATGCCAGGCAAAATCCTGGGGAAAAAAAACCCTCAACACAGTTTCACTGCTGCCCATCTGCCATGATGGCACCCTCTTGTCACTGCTGCAGCACCTCAATAAGCTTTTTGGCAGTACATAAAAGGGACTTCCAACACTGACCACCTCTTCCTAAAGTTTTCCTTTGCCAAAGTCTCATAAAGGGTGCACCTGCCCACCAGATGCCAAGCACACCAAGTTAGGACATCAATATTGCCTCATAACATCAAACTGAAACCCTGCAGTGAACCAAAGGGGACTCTGAGCTGCCTGTCTGTAGGAAAAGTTTCCAACACAGCATAAAGATCCAAGGCTAGCTTACCCAGTACAATAAATACGTGCTGTATAGAGTTCTCCTGATTCTGCTCCCTGGCTTTCCTGGCCAATACAAGACTCTCTACCCACTTCTGCCATCCCTGGATGTTTTCATGCTGCAGCCCTCTTACCTCAGTTACAACTTCTCCAAACCCAGCACGCTCACGTAGCACATCAGTTTCTTTAGCTAATCAGCAAAAATAGTGCTTAAATTCTGCCTAGGCCTGCAGGGAATCAAGAATTTAGATTTTCACTCCATTTCATGATTTAGGGAGCCCTCTAAAATATAACATATATCTTATTATTGGTAGCTTCTGCACTATGACATCACATTTTTGGCAAGGTACAAGCATTTTATGTTTTACCGTGCTGACAGCTGTATTCTGTCAAAATATATTTGCAAAGTCTCTGGAGAAAGGTGAAGGAAAAGGCAGCAGAAATACTAAACAACTATTCATTGGCCTTTCATTCTCTTCAGAAGTGCTGGTCCCTTTGAGAACATATTTTCCCCTTTCATTTAGAACATCCTTCCAGCATCCTACTCAGAATGTGTTACAAGGATTATTCTATGTCAGATGAAGTGTGGTAAAACACTGTTGCATCAAACAAAACTGCTTGCTGAAACAAATAGAAAATAGATTTGCTTCCATCTTTATGCTGATTTTGGAAACCACAGAATCAAACTGATAGAAGCTACCACTTAGGCTGTTTGGAAATGTTCCAGCACATCCAAGAAGTATGGTCTTCCTGAGAACTACACAGTAAAACTAAGGCTGTGCAAATAACTGATATTACAGGTTGCTTGGGGAATACAAAAACTCATTTCTGATTAGTCAAAAAATATTCTTAGTTCTTGAGGGAGTGAACAAAAAAAAACTCCTGCTCAAAACAGAAGGTAGCATTTCATACTTGAAGTTTTTAACCTTCTGAAATGCAGCTGCAGAAGATTCTAACAGAGGAAGTACTTTAAACATTCACTGCATATTCTGCAAAAGGGTCATTAATACTGTTTTTCAGAGAGACGTTAAAATGTTCTCTGTTTAAAGAGAAAAACTAGAAACACATCAATCTGTATGCACATATATTATTAAGTTTCCATTCAAATTTTTTATTAATGGAAGAAAATTTGCCACATGGGTTTTATATCTGCTGCATAGAATACAATACATCAACCCCTATACTTGTACCCCCTGAAGAAAACTGGAATTAAACTGTGATTTTTTTTTTTCCTCCTGGAGCCTTAACAGCATATTTAGCAGAAGACTTTAACCTATTGATATCCATGCCATATTGTTCTGCAGAATGGTATTTGATTTAGAGGAAAAATTATAACCCTTCTATCTAAGGCTTGTTCTCCTGTATTTCCTTGTCCTCTGGGGGTGCAGTGCACATAGTAAAGCTCTTGTGTCTTTATTCTATTGGTTTTGCACATATGGACCAAAATTTAAAGCAACAAAAAACTTGAAACCATCAGTTATATCTGTCATCCATAACAACATAAGAAAATCTCAGGCCAAAAGATGGGCTTTGTCTGCCATTCCCATCACAATTCCTTAAGTATTCTAATCCATACCAAACCCTAAAGGTTTTTAAGCATCCATAAAAGAGAGACATATTGTTCTCTACAAAGTCATTAAGAAGTTTTCTCTACTGTTCATACTTTGCAGTTCTCCATGGCTTTCATTTTACCTTTAAATAATAAACTCAGCATTATCTAGCATGCTGCCCCTAAAAATTCAATCAGCAGCACTTTCTTCACAGCCCATATTTAAACCTTAGCACTTGATTAGTATTCTACACCTTCAAAACAAGCACAGTAAAAATATTTAAGCTAATCCTCATGGCAGTTCAAGATCTACTTAAAACAAAGTGAAAGCATTTCTAATACAAAGAAAAAATAATTCCAAAAAGGGGAAATAAATACAACATACATTCATTATCCTGAATATCATGCATATAAAACTACAGACCTGCTTGAGAGACAGCATAGCCCACACAAGTGAAGACATCCTGAAATGTTTCAGTAGCAGAAAGCCAGCACTGCACACAATGTCTCAAGGAAAAAAAAAAAAAAACCACTCCTAATAACACCCCACCAACCTGGTTCATTTGCAAACAAACTTTTATCCTACTCCTTCCACACCTACCCAGCACAACGCTCACCTTGGTCTCCTGAGTGCAAAGCTGTGGGAGCAGAAGGCAGCTCCCTCCCCGGCATTCCAGCCATGGAGACCAACCTGCTCAGGGAGCATCTGGCAGCAAATAAACCAGCCCACCCTGTCCTGGGTAATCCTGGGGCACCTGTGACTGTCACAATCAGAGCTTCTGTTTTGCAGCTCTTTTGCAAAGCCAATGTATTGGCCTTGTCCTGCCTGCTCATTGCTTTAGTAACTGTGGGTGGTTTACAAATTCTGTAACAGCTGTATACATTTAAGCATTTTAAAGACCAGGTTTTCAAAGGTATTTAGGCATATAACTCGTTTACTACACCCAAAGTCAGACAACTAACTCTCTGCAGCTGTAAGCCTTAATGCTGTGCAAACTATTATCTCCCAGCTCCAGTTGGAGTTAATCTGATTATTTGGCACAAACAACTCATTTGTGTCACTTTCTCCAGTCAGGTTCTTTTCTCCTTTCCCTGGCTCTCTCAGTATGTATTGGCTTCTTCTTTTCCTTCATCTTAGATTACATAGCTCACACTGATCCCCACTTGCAGCTTACTGCTAGGACTCCACTTGGTATCTCATTTCACATTTAATTTATTTTTAAAGTAGATGCTATAAAAGCAAGGTAGACAATTGGGATCTAATTTAGGTAACCAAACTATGCTGATACTGCCATCAGCTGACCACTTACAGAGACCATGAGAAACTCTTCCAGTTCATAAACTGTCCAAGATTAGTAAAAACAATTTTGCTGCACCTGGCAAGGCCACCACCTCCCTCCCTCACATGGCTCTCTGGAAAACTACTTCAACCACATAGGAAGAAAATGTCCTCTATAAAGTTGTTTAGGACTGATTAAGCAAAGCTCCTCAGCTCCTCCTGCAGGGATAAAGGGTTGGGTCTTACAGGCACATCTGGAGCTGCATTTGCAGTGATGAATGCTGTTCTTAACCACAAAGCCACCCACAGTGAATCACTGTGGAGTCAGTCATACAACTGAGTAGTCCCTGACTTCCCTTATCTTGATCAACTGAATAGCCAAAATGTAAATGCAAAAATCAACAATATCTTTTTCTTGCCCTTCGTGCCAGTTGTATCTGCTGTGTCAGAGAATCTCTCCCAAATTTTTTCATACAAACTGTTTCCCAGATTTGCAGAGCTGGAAACTTGACTGCAAAAGGGAAAGATGTGGGAGGCAAAAGGCACAGATGTTTTTCCTGAGGAAGCTTAATTAATTGTGTTTATAACACATTAACGATGTTAAAATCCTTTGGAAGTGCCAAGAACTTTTCTCATTTACTACCACAAACAGTCATGGAGAAGAAGAAATAGCATGACCACTTACTTGGTGATTAATTTTAGGTTGTGACTTAAGTGTTCTGTAGCTTTTTCTTTCAACAGATAATCACAGACCACATAATACAATAGTGGAAAGCTCTTCTAGTGCAAATAAAGGATGTGTGGGGGGACTAAGAAAAAAAATGCTCAATTTCTGCCCCCTCTAATATGTTTCTATGGTATTGGAACCTCAACCTGCCTTTTAGCTATTCATGTCCATGCTGGTTTTATTCTGAAAATATCTTTGTTGCATTAGAAGGCACTGCTCCCAGGTGAAATAGATAAATACAAAGGATGAGCTGGCAATTAAATATTGCTTTTCTTCCTCCAGCTTCTACACAGGGTTTGTCCTTACTGGCAGTCCCAGCTAGAGGACTACAGTGCCATCTCTCTCTGAGCAGTGTTTGCAACATCATTCAACCTGCCTTGGCCATGGGACAGAGTTGTTGTCAGGATGAATTATGTTGTTGTATGTTAAGCAGGCAATCATTGCAGCTACTGTACATCCCAGCATCTCTTTTATATAGCTACAAACAGTTGCCCCACAGCCTTTTTGCTGTGGCCATCCAGTTTCAGTAATACCTTAGTGAAAGAATGTGAAATCCATTAGTTAACATCCTCTGTGCTGGGTGACTGAAATACTGCAGTTATGGAGCATGCCAAAACAACTGACTCCTGCAGAAACAATGGAGCTGGATTACAATGGAATGCAGGTGAGACAAATGGGCTTGGCTGGCACAGCTGATGAGCAGCCTTTGCTGGTGAGAATGTTGGGCAGGCTGATGATGCATTGCTGTGCTCTGGGAACAGGCACACACAGCTGCAGCCAGCACTCGTCACTACCAGCAGTTACCAGCCTGAGCAGAGGCAAAAGTTCAGTGTCTTCAATAGCAAAGAAGAGATTTCTCAAAGCAAGCAGGAGCTTTCCTGGGAATCCTGCATATATGGTTCAGGAAGCTGAGCTCTGGAGATGGTGAGGTTAAATAAGTTGAAAACTGTGTGACCACAGAACTGCAGAAACAGTCTTGACGTGTTAGGTCTGTGCACTGCAGAAAGTCATTGATTTTTGTTCATATAAGCAGTTACACGTTTAAGCCAATATGATTTAGAAATTGTCTTTGTCAGCCTTAGGTTGCAGGTCATATGAGGTGGTGATCAGCCTAACAGGATGTGTTAGGAAAACATGGGATGAAGAAGATTACAATTCCAGCTAGTCCTGTGAATTAAAATTCAATAAACCTGTAGAGATACGAGTGAGCAGTGTGTGACATCATGCAAACAGAGTTTAAAACACAAACCCAGTACATCCTTTCCCTTTGTCTCTCACAACATAAAGATTTTCCCATACAATCATAAACTCCAATAGGAAATTAATTGTGCTTCAGTGACTTAACAGTGTTCAAAGCTACTAAAGCAGCAGCTCAGCTCAAGTGAGCCGGTGCTTACAAAGAACACTTGCTACCAGTTGTACACTTGGAGACTAATGTAGAGTAGTGCTCACAGTGCCAGCTGCAGCCAAGTGGAATGGGAGGAGATCAGCACATCAGAAGATCAGGCTTATTGATTTAAAGACACAGAAAGGCTACCAGTGGGATGAAGTATGGAAGACAATGGCTGTCAGTAGGAGTCAAGCATTTTGGGAAAACAAGCTGAAGCCAAAAAAATAATTTGATCTGTGTCCCACTCCTCAGAAAGGCATAAAACTCTAATAATTGGGGGGTAAGAAATATCTGTGGAGAGGAAAAAAGCGGTAAGTGTTGCAGTAGCTGAGTTTTTAAGGTGACTGCTGGACAGATGCTTGATGGGAAGGAAGGCTATTGTGTTCTCCAACTGGTAGAACCCATCTCTGCAAATGGTTGGTGTAGGAATTCTTGTATTCCTGCAGAAGATAAAGCACAAGCAGATATCCACATACACAGCCCTGTGACTTGTCTGCCCAGCTGTTCAGCAGTTTCCAAATTTGCATAAATATAATAAATCATATTTTACTACAAAATATATTCTCTCTAGTACCCATAAATATGACAGTTTATTGCAGAATCTTGATTCAAGGCTATTTCTGTGCCCTCATTTAGTAATTGCCTCACCCACTGACAGCTACAGCTCTATCAAGATGATCCTAGTGATATTTATCATATAGTTAAATATTAAAACTATGTCACACTCTACTCTTTCCCCTTTCCAAACAAAAAGGAAACATGACTAAAGCTTTGTGGTTTGGTAACCACAGAGGAGGAAATGAGTACAGCAGCAACATGTGACAAGTGCTTTGATTTTGTAAATTAGCCCATTCCCACTTGTGTCAAACTGCAGGGTCTGGATTGGATCAATGACATCCACAAATGTGAAAACGAAGCAAAATATTTCAGACTGTTTTGTCAAGCTGCAAAGATTCAATGCTGACCTCCTTTTTAACTTTTCCTTTACCCTTCCTCATCCTCAGGACTGTGTAACAGTAGATAATGCCTTCACCTATGCCCTGCTGCTGTTTCTCGATAATGATCGATTTTTTCTGCCTCTGGAAATGCAGAGAGTCTGAGTAAACTGGACCACACCAGTATGTAGCAGTTTAAAAAAAGCCTCATTCTGTTGGATGTAAAACATAAAACTGGGAGAGAGAACTACTTTGTAGCTCATCCAATATTTTTAAGATAAAAGTGAATCCACCTGTCCTATCACTTAATAACAAAACTTGAAATATACACATCTGGAAAATAGGATGCTCCCAGAACCTGTGAGAATCACTGGACATCCACATGAAGCTTTTCTCTTTTCTTCTTTTTCTTTCAGTGTGATCCACACCATAAATCTTCCAAGCAATAAACTCCCAAAGCCACCCTGATTGCCTACATTCAGAAGGCAACTGCAATGTACTGCAGAGGGAGAAAAAGCACAAGTTAATACAGCCTCAAACACCTTTAGATAAGTAGAGGCTTTCATCTGGCTGGAGAAATAGAGGGAGGCAATGTATTTAACCTGGGAGAACAACTCTAGGTTAAGCTTCCCCTTGGAAACTGGACACAGAGAAAAACAAGGTGATTGCAAAAGGTAAATAGGATATTCAGAAGAGGCTTAGAGGACAGCAAGTGTAGAGGAGGTGCCATTTTCAAGTTCTTCAGGAAAGATAATCTTTCATGGCTCCCTAGTCACTGAATGCCAAATACTGTAATAAGTACATTGCTAGTATGCTAAAACCCCAATTAAATAGTTTATCTGGTCACACCAATGTCAAGTCAAGTCTCACACATTGCAGTAACACATTTTGAAAGAACAACATTTATGGCTCTTTGTAGAGAGGAGATGGATATAAATGTCTATAATTTCTTTGCTGTGTTATGCATTAATGGTTGTTATCAGTTGTTACCAGAGCTGAGCAGTTTGTGAATATGTTATTTTAAGCCACCCCTGCTGCAGCCTGGAGATGCCCTGAGTTTTGCCTATATTTATGCAATTAAGCAGCATTTAGGCTTCCACTGCCAGGGGTGATTTCTGTGGTAATGTGTTGTGAGCTTCTTTCCAGGACAGGCTTTCAAAAATACAGATCCAACTAAAGCTTTCGTGTAAACACACTGTTGAACCTTGAGGATGAAATGCACAAGATTTGAGCACTGAAAATAAAGGCAGATTGGGTATCTGTCTTCTAGTTTTTTCTTGGCTGGCTGAGCAAGCGTTGCTGAACAGGAAATGATCTTGCTATGAATTTAATCAGCATTGCATTTAATGTGCCCTAAGTTTCACATCTTTCCATATTTTCTCTGGCTATAACTGTTTTCCAACAGTTGTTAGTGAAAACTGCAAGAAAAAAGCTATATTCTGATAGTCCCTTAAATATATACACACAAATCTGTATATAGCTTCTCATATGCTTTGACACAAATTTGGATAAAATGGACCTACATGTCCTCAGTGTTCCTTGTAAGAAATTGAAGGAAGAGGAATAATTAGAAAATAAGCATAAGTAAATTTAGAATTAACAGGTTTCTCTAGGATAAAGGAGGACATAATAGTGCCAATAAAGTTTGCATGTGGTTTGTGCTTACAGTGGATCATAAAGCTGTGTGCAAACCCTTGTGCAAAGCTCCCATTGAGGCCTACAGGGGATGTTTAATGTCATCTGTCATAACAGTCACACTTTGCAGAGCACCTAATCAGCAAATTGATAAAGTACACTGAGACTACACTTTCTTAGCTTGAAATAGCCAAAGTAAACCTGTCTGAATACTGGTTATGTCTGACCAGAATGAAGCTAACACAGTTTGTTCTGTGCATCCAGGCTCCCAGCTGCAGTCCCAACAAGCCACCTTGATCCACCTTGCCCAGTAGCTCAGACTGCAGCTGAAACTGAAGACCAGCCAAACTCAAGAAAATCTCTTTCTAAACACCAGTCACATTAAGCAACTTAAGGAAAGGGTTTTAACTGATGCACTTGATAAAGAAATGTGAGAAATTTATGCTTTTCCTCAGCTGGTTATAAAACAGGTTTCCTCAGCTGTTATAAAACAGTAGGCATTGCTGAGGGCAAGAAATCAAACTCCATGTTCTGATGGAATATGGCAATCCCTAGAGCACTACCAGTGGTTCATTTCCATACAAAGTCCTCCAAACAGCCAGATAAGAATTTCACCCTCCCTTGGATATCTCTGTCAACAGCATTTGCATTGCATGCAATATTTATTACATCCTTCAGGCATTCCACATGACTTGTCTCACACTGGCATCTGCACTTGTCCAGGTGCATGTCATATTCCCTAAAGGTTATGGAGGAGCCCCTTGGCACAAAAACTCCAAGAGGCAGTCATGGCACCAAGTATCAAAATGTTCAGCTGGGATTATACTGAGATTGCAAGATACTCTGAATTAGCTCTGTGAAAATACCTGTTCAAGGCAAAAATTAAGACACAGCAGGCATTCCACATTAAGAAACCATCTGGCTCACCAATAGCTAATTGGTTGTTATCATTTAGTATATTTGCAGAATGGAGCATAAGGAAACAATTAAGCCTGCATACCACTTAAAAGCTGTAAAGTGATTTTTGAAAATCTTGTTTGATAGAAAATAAGAGCAGCTTCCAGCCTGCTAAGTAGGCAATGCAGTTTTTTTTCTGATGTTATATCACTTATGTAGCATTTAAGATCAGAATGCACATTCTTCCCCTGCTTTTATTGTCAATTATCTTCTATTTAATGAAACTGCATGCTTTAGAGGCAGAAAACAATCCCACACTTCTAAAAAGTGAAGTGAACAGGAGCTGTTTACTTTGGAGTGTTTGGTAACATCAGACCAACTTCCTTTCAAACAAAGAACTGGCTTTTAGTCTATTTCCTGGGCAGCATTTTCTATTCAAATATGTGTAGGTACCACTTTTCCCCTCAATTATTGGAAAGTATGCAAAACAAATACTAGAAAAAATGTAGTTTTCATTTCACTATAGAAAGCATACACATTCAGGGGTTTAGCACAAGTAAATTCCCTTTGAAACAAGGAACCCCCAGCCAAACTCTAGATGGAGGGGGGAAAACAGGAGATATAAAGCAGTTTTCTCCCCTGTGATTTCTAGCAAATATTTTTAGTATTATTGAATCTGGAAGAATACTTGGTAGCTATTCTGAATTTACTTCACCTGCAGGCCTTGAGCTGGACATATTCCTAATGATTCCATTTCCCTGGCTCTACACAGAATTCTTCAGATGCTACGTGCCCTCTTCATCTTCAGTTTTTGACACAGCTTTCACCTCAGCTTGGTATCCCACTCCCAGCACCCTGCTTGGAGCTGTTAGACCTTGGTACAGTGCTGAATATGGTTTTTTTGGGGGGTTGGGCTTTTTCTGTTTAATTGGGGGGTTTTCCCCTCCCCTTTTTTTTTTCAAGAACATCTAATGAAATCCATAGCAAAGGTTGTTAAGGGGCTGATACCTCTTTCTCATATTAGTGTCCTGATCCCAAAACTGAGCACTCTAAGATGATCTATACCTTACAGAGTTATTGAATGAATATTACACTTATGACTTTTTGCCTGAAGTTTCTGAGGTATATTATTTTATGGAGGCCTTGACACTTTCAGGACAAGTGTCAAAACCTGATTATAATTCCTTTTGACAATATTTCTGTTAAAATATATAGGGCATCACAAACAATATTTTTGACCTTGCACTTTCTGAGATCTGAGAGTGCACAAGACTTCACAGCAATCTGTCAGAAATATTACTGTATCTTGAATATGAACTTAAAATACATACAGAGCCATTTTTATCCTTTGTTTTTAAAACAAAAGGAAGACGCAGTATTTGTCCTGAAGTTTAACTGAGAGCAATAATTATGGCTAACAAAGGAACAACATTTTATGAAAGTTTGTAATTTTGACCTGACTGAAGCATCTGATATGTTCTATTTTCAGTGGGGATTTTATGTTAAGATAGCCATAGCTTAATACCATCACACATAAAAAGGTTAAGGTTATTGCAAGGTCTCTCTCATCTTGAGAGGAAGCAGGTAAAACCCAAACAATTTCAAAGCTTCCTTCTTTATTATTATTAAATTAGATCTGGTAACATCCCTCTGCATTATACATTGACATTCTGGAAATGAATCATGAGCTCATTGCTCAAGATTCAGTATCTATTTAAAATTTACTTTGTATTTCCAAGTGTCAGTTGAAAGTACCTGGTGTTATTATGGTCAAATATTTTATTACAAGGTGTCCTATTAATCTGATATATAGCCCAGTGGCTTAAGAAGCAGTAGATGGAAGGTGTGGTTCCTGCACACATTCACCTACCTGTTGACAAAAAAACATATATTTTGAGAAATAAGAGGGGAAAATCCAACAAAGTCCATATAATTTTAAAAAATCTTAATTAAAAATCTTATATTTTTGTCAGAGGCATCTTTATCATAGCTGTCATTGCAGAAATATTGTAAAAAACAATTCAGTAAAAACATGTGTGTTGGAACCCAGCTGCCCACATGTGGTAGCAGTTAGGGAGCTGCTGGTGCCTACCCAGCTGCCACCCCAGGAGGGCTCTCATACATTCTTTGTCACATCTGACAGCCCCCTGTATCAACACCATAACAAATTTTAAACTAAAAAATCAAGTAGTGAAATATTCAATAATTATAAGTGAAAAACTACTCTGACTTTTTATCAACTTATTTTGCCTCTATAACCAGATTTCATAAATTATATACTAGTCAGTAGATCAGCTAAAATATTCCATACAACATCTTATGATTTGTAATAGAAACAAATATAAAATAGTTATTTAGGAAACTGCACAATAGAAATTTTACACATCTAAATGCAATCTCTAGCAATTCAGGTCTTTTCTCATGCTAATAATAGAACTGCTTAGATTTAACAGCAGAAGACAATTACCTGTCACGGAGTGGCCTAATATAAAATGAGAAACTTGTAATATCTACAAGAAAAATGACATTATTAGCATTCATAGCACAACCAACAATGTACTGTGTTTCCATTACTTAAGAGTAGCATTTTTTTATCTATTCAGAGCAATTCTGGTTATGAAGGTCTAATTCCTGGACACAATCTTATTACAGCATCCAAGATCAACAGGACTATTGCTGCCTTTCCTGTGCTCGCAGGACTCGTGGGCAAAGACTGTGAGGACACATTCATGTTTAATTATAATGAAAATGTCACATAAAGAACAAGAAGGATGTTAAATCACCATACAAAGATTTGAACTGGAAGCTGTTAAGGTTTTAATAACACTGTTTGTGAATTATGCTTCCAATAACACATAAATGTATTATGGAGTTTTAGCTGGTATAAAGCAGTTTCTTATGGTTTAATGTATTGGAAATGAGAATGGCCCTACTTTGTGGTAACAGAAATACCAATTATGAATCAAACTCTTAGTTTAATTCACTTAATGATAGCTGCAGTTAAGGCAGAGTTTAAATGCTTTCTCTTCAGTTTGTGAAGAGAGACAATATTCATTCCCCATATTTATGGGAGTACAGTCATGGAAGCCTCCTTTTCCACGGGGATAGGACGCAGCCATCGCTGCACAGCCGAGTGCCCTCATGGCTTCTTTTAGGATTTAAATAGCAGCCTTCAAATTCAGCACCCATCCCTGTGTCTGCTTTAGCTGCAAGTGAGAACATCCAAAATTTACAGAGATGGACACCTTTCGTCCTCAGAACAGCTGCCAGCCCTTCAAAAGCCACAGGGATTCTGCTTCCACAGTTCATCACTGAGAATGCATCCACAATATTTCATGTAGATTTAATACTAGGTGAAATATTGATTAACCTTTTCACCTTTTAGTTTGGTTTAGCATTTTATCTCAGATTGGCTCCAACCTACCCCCCCCCAATACAACTGCAAAGGTTTCAGTCCCTAAATCCATGAAAGATGCAATTAAGTGAGTTACTTCACAAGATCACAATTAAAAGTTTATTTGCATTGTACATAATCACCAGTCTCACACTCTAAGTTATCTGGCAATTACAGGAGTACAGGAACTTTTTAGGAGCTATTAAAGGATTTGAACCTGCATTATCTCATTGCTCTTACATGATCAGTCAATAAATCAATTTATTGTCAATGACTGGACTTGCCTGGCATATTCTTCATACCTGTCTACCCCAACAGTAAAACTCATTTAAATATTCTGGGCATTTCAGATCCCACGCTTTAAAGTCCAATGCAACACAAAGCCCTCATTGTACTGCAGCATCCCATCTTTAAAAACCCAGCAGAGTGCTAACTGAAACAAGTTTGGTTTCAGGGTTTGGGACTTGCCAAGCACAGGGTTTGGGACTTTCCTTCCATAGGCTCCAGCTCTACCTCCAGGTATTTCCATCCACTCCCCACCAAACTTCTTTGAGGAAACAATGTGCTGATACATTAAGAACCTCTCTGAATAACAGTCACATTTCTGTCTTACACTATTGCTTCCTCCAAGACGCTACCTTCTCAAGCCCAGAGAAAAAAAACCCAAACAAAAGAAACCCAAAACAAAAAATACATTTTGAAATCCTATCAAAGTCTGTTTTCTGTTATGTTAACCACTGGCTAGTCAAATCCTTTCCCAGCTTTAAGGAGAGCAGCTGCCAAGAAATGGCCTTCAACTTGCTTACACTGCAAAGGCTCTTTTAGAGAATTCCCCTGCAAGAGACAAGTTCCAGCTGGATGTTATTCCATGTTATTCCCATATGTAAAACATTTTAAAACATGCAAGTTACTTTAGCTTTAAGCAAAGTGCTAAAATACAAAGACCAAAGGTTCTCCTTTATTAAGAAGACAGTACATTAGTTCTGCCTGTCTCTGCTTTTGCTGAAACAAGTGAAGTTACAGCTCACTTCACATGTCCTTAGCCATTACCCTATTGCACACTTAGTCAGACATTTTTTCCAAGAGAAGCTCCCATCTGAATGGGAGCCTCATGTGTTTAAACAAGAGGGGATCCCACCAGCACCCATCTCCTCTCACCCCCTTCTTGCTCATGGGGTAATGAATCTTCACAGTTCTTATAGTTCCATAATTATGGGTATAAGATGTAGGACTTCCTCCTATTTTTAAATAGTGCCAGCTCATTTCAAAAGGTTAAAAAAAATCACCTCATTGTATGCAACAGACTAATAAAAATGCTATGTATCAGCATAACAGGCAATGTGCAACTCTGACAGTTCTGCTTGTGGAAGAAGTTATGCAAAGCCTCCTGGTGTCAGGTAGCAAGAACAGCTCTTCTCTTGCTGGCAAATCAAGTATTCCAGATATTTAGCACTGCTTTCCCTTGTGTCAGCAGCTCCTGTGGACAATCCATCCAAGCAAAGAGGACACACACTTCATGTCTCTCAACAGTGGTATACTTGAACAAAGGCACACAGCTCTCAGTCTATATGTGCCAATAATAAAATACAATTAGCAGGCAGGAGAGAATGCTAGAAAGGTCCCTCAGACAGGATAAAACTGTAGAAATGTTCCTCAGGCACATCCTTGTTCAGTCATTTTGTTTGCTAGAGCTGCATTTGTGACACAGGAGTACTCATGGCTGGGGGCTCAGAAGGGGTCTGCAGAAGCCTTCCAAATTCCAGAGATGTGAGATGGGGATAGTTCTACATATCCAGAGTCAGCTGAATGAAGCAAACATCTAAAAAAATCTCCTTTGACTTGGTCTATGTTATCAAATACACACAACAAGATCGCTGCATCTCAGCAGTCTGTGCTGACACCTCACAGAAACCAGAAGAGCATTCTCAGTTGCATTTCCAGTTCTCCTTCTCATCATCTGAATGGGTGTGTAGTGAATCCTTTGAGGAGAAAGAAAAAGAAAAAAAATACCAGAAATTTCTTTTGTGCCCACTTCTCCTTCATTCCTTACTGCAAGAGGAAGATCAAAGAATCCCAACCTATCCTTTCACCCAGAGGACCAGGTAGTGTTACACAACCCCAACACCAGAGTGGATATTTTGCCACCAAGAGCTGCCCTGCTACATGCCTTCTCTGCAGTTTCATCTCTCCTGCCACCACAAGTGTTGATCTTGCTTAGGAAGAAAAAGAAACCTCTTGGCGCCCATGTCTCTCACCCTGGTTGCACAAGGCAGGCTTTGCTGGCCCTGTGAGATTTTTCTTTACCTGGGCTGGAAGCTGATGACGTCTCAGCTGTCTGTAGAACTGCAGCACAGCAGGATCAGCTCTCACTACTTTTGGGTCAAAATCCAGAACACGGAGACCCGCAAGGCTTCGGGCCCTGGAGAGGGCCACATAAGCCTGCCCACTTTCAAAGACACGGGACAGGGAGATCTCCACACAGTCTAAAGACATGCCCTGGCAAAGGCACAGAGAGCTTTGTTACAGAGCAGACAAACAAGAACATTGTGATGTATCAACACTAACCTGTCCTGTGAGTCTGTCCAAGGTACCATCCTTGGTAAAAGGTTTTGATTTTTAAAAAAGGGAAAGCAAAGGCATTTTTGCACTGTCAGGAGATTTCTAGTATATAGTAGGATCAACTAACTAACTCCAGTGAGACTCTTGTTGTGTGAAACTCCATAAATCCCATCTAATCAACACAGCAGGGAAAGAAATCCTGCTGGTTTCACTCTTAGTAGTTAACTGGAGCAGGGACCATTCTCAAGCAGTCCTGAGAGAGAGTTTGGGTAAGGCCTGGCCAGCCCTGTCTCATGGGTTGTCCCAGGTGCAGCAGAATTTACAGCATAGCCTAGTTTAAACTGTGGGATGGGAATAAACTCACAGGTCTCCAAGACCAATACTTATCAAGTATGAAATCTTCTGGAAAGGAAGGAACTTAGAAAATATTACACTGTTACATTGAAAGTTACATTGAAAAAATCCCCACGGCACACCAAAGGGCGAGTCCAGCCCAAAGAGCACAGCTGTGGCTCCAGCAGCTTCCTCAGTCGCACTGCAGGGCTCAGGTCCCCAGTGCTCTCAGGGGAACACTACCCTCCTCAGCCCACAGTGGTAAATAATGCTGCTTTATAGTCCAACACCCACTCTGCAGATGGCAGTGCCCTTAAGGAAACCCCTTAGTACTGACAGCCCTACAAGCAAAAGACATGCTATCTCTCCGCAGCTAGACAAATTCTGGAGTTCCCCCCCAGCAAGGGCCTTTCAGCTTTCCCTTCTGTTTCACCAGCAATGCAAGCCCACTCAGGAATAAGGCTTATAACATTGTAAAAGCCTATAGACAGCTGTACAAGAACACCCACCTGACTCTTGTGAATGGAAATGGCCCATGCTAATTTTAAAGGTAATTGCTGACGACTCAGATGAACTCCTGATGGTCCTTTGATGATCCATTTCTCCATTTTTATGAGCTGTGTGACCCCACAGAGAAACCTCACCTTAGGCAGCCCTGTAGGAATGGGAGCAGGAAAGAAACAGGGATGTATTCCTGACACTGAACAGCCAGGATGTCAGCAGCTTAAGAACACCTTTTTTTCTGCCTAAACCAAACCTAAGTCCACAGACAGTTAATGGCATGTCCTGAAATGATGTTTGACACCTACTTAAGCAGAAGAATTAAAGGCAGGTATTTTACCCAATTGAGATGCAGAGAAAAAACACATTTTGCAGGTAGCAGAACATTATTCTTTGAGAAAAACAAACAAAAATTCATCAAAACTTGATTCAACAGAACAAACAGGAAATCCAAATGAGCACACACATTTACATACAGAACACAAGAACCCTACAGATAGCTATAGCTGAGGCAGTGCATGACATCACAGCTCATGAGAGCCCCAAGCTCACAGAGATCTCTCTGCTTTCCCTCAAATTATTACCAAGCTGTAAACAAAATTAAGAAGTTATCAGCCACCAATAACAAACTGTTTTATTTTCCCACTTCCTTCAACAAAAGATCAAAAGGCTTACTTACCCTTCTGTTCACTTTCAAACCCTACAACAACACCTCGTGCCCCATTCACCAGCCCTTGAGACACATCCAGATTCTTTGCTAACATCACCTACAGAGAAAAGGAAAAATCTTTAATGCACTGCTTCTACAGCCTGTGCAGCTACCTGCAGCTAAACTTCTTGCCAGGAAGCATAAGCACATCAGGCTGATTTGGCCAAATCATCCTATCCTACTTATTGCAGCACCATCTCCAATTTGATTGGAATTATTTCACAGCCTTTCCTTACTAGGATTCCTAATTACATCATTTTACAGCAGTGAACACTTCATTTGAGCTTTTTCTGTCCACAGCTGTGAGCTCAGATCCAGGGAGCAGTTTCCCCTTCACCAGGCATCACCAGCCTATGCAGATACAGATTCTGGGAACAGCAAAGGAACAAGTTTCCAAAGCAAACAGTGCTACTACTAAGTACAATCCTACATCCTTTCCACTCTGACAGCCCTAGCTCAGAGCTAGGTGCCCAGTCCAGCAGACATGGCAAGCTGTGCCACACCTTTACAGGTGGGGAGGGCTGCTGTACCTGGAGCTGAGACTGCAGGCAAGGACTGCTTGTGCTCTCTGCTACTGGAAAGCTTCTAAATTTGATTGGACATGTCAAAGTCACAGCAATCACCACTGTCCCCAAGACATGGACCTGAACTCATCCTCTGTCTGGATAAGATTCTAAGCAGAAAAGATACAAAGATTGGGATAGAGTTTTCTGTTGGCCTGGCATAGCCATTCTAGACTAAATTTGCATTCTATATATTAATCTACTCTCCACATTTCTCTGATATTCCTCCATTTTTCTTATGCCATTTGATCTGATCTATCCCACGTGTATGTACACACACTGACCTGAGCTCCGAGCTTTAGCTCAACTCTACCACCCACAGGACACTGGCCATCAATTAACTTCACTAGCATTGGGTCACTGTCCAAGGCCTCAAACACGTGCACTTCCCCTGTTAAGGAAAGAAAGATAGAAGTTACAACTCTTGAACATACTCTACTCAGCTTTTCAGGAGGTTCAGCATTTATTTCTAAAAGCAGTTCCTCTTTTAATATCCATTCTGCTCTGGTGCTATGACATCCTCACACAAACCTTGTCACATCTAACAGCAGAGAGCTCACTATTGCCTCTCTACCCTATATAACTTCCAGAGCATGAAAAGGCTCAGGAATGAGGTCAGCAGCAAATAAGAACTGAGCAGACAGCATTTTGAACAGTTTCACTCACTACCAACACCAGATCTCCAAAGCAGACTAAGGAAGAATCCAAGGGCTAGCAAGGGAGACAAAAAATTTAAAATTAGCCTTTAATTCAAGTCATGGCTGGATAGAGCATGGCCTTTCTAAGATGCTATAGAAAGAAAAAGCAGGGATGTGGAAGCAATAAATTACCCACCCTACCTCCTCACAGCAAGCAATGAGATTGCTGTCTCTTACAACCCAAATAGTGACATTGTGGCTTTTTAAACAAAAAAACATGGATTTTTTACCCAGACACCAACTCCAGCACACAGAGCTTGGACTGGGGCTGCTGTGCATGAAAGAACACTAGATCCACCTGACACCCCAGCACCCCCATTGCATCCACCCAGAGCTCAGCCCCAAAGCTGCAGTTTCCTCCACTGGGTTCACCTGGTAGCTGTTGCAAGCGTCTCTCATTGGTTATTTCTACATCATCTTTATGGGTGCAGAGCCTTGTAGCCAGGATCCCATCACGCTCAGACCTGTGAGCAGCCGTCTGCATCAGCTGCCTGGTAACCTCCTCTGTGCACCTGGTAGCCAGGAAAAGGGAATTCTTCTTTAAAGTGGCCAGGAGCAGGTTTGAGCAGCAGTAACCTCCACACAGCTAGATCAGTCTGTGCAAGCTACAGGCCTCCAGAGAGGATAGAGAAGGATACCTGCATAAAGTCAGAGAGCAGAGCCAGTGTGTGCCCCAGCCCTGCCAGCTCAGGATCCTTTGAATTAATTCACAAATATTGCAGAGGGATCCTACAAAGTGTCCTTCCTTACCAGAGCAGCATATATGAAACCTGTCTACATTGATTAAAGCATTTATAGCTTTTGCCCACAGCCACACATTCCTGACAGAGTACAGAAAAGTGACAAACTGCTCTTTCCTCTGCTCCATCAGTGGGGAGCAGGGATTACGAAGAGATGAGTTTCTCCTCACCTGCCTAAACGGATTGCGCTGAGGAGCGAGACAAAGGTCTTGTCAGTCTGTCTCCGCACCTCAGTGAGCTCCATGTTTATGTGGATGCATTTCCTCCAGCTTTTTGCCTGGAAAAATCATTCTCTTGTTAAGAAAGAGGCAGACTTGAAGTATGAGAACGAGTTTAGGAACAGTTTTGTACCTGGAAGCAGAACTTGGTTTCTTCATTAGCCTTGCAGACTGGGGGTAGCTGTAAGAAATCTCCACAGATAATTAGCTGAATTCCTCCAAAAGGCTCATCCCGTTTTCTGACTGCCCTGAAAGAGATGGAAGAGAAGTCTTCAATGTCCTCCAGAATCTGGACATAGTCAGGTCTCAGAAGTTACTTCATAATCTGTCAGTATATTCAAACCTAGACAACCTGCAGTGGAAGATGTTTATCCCCAGCTGCCTCAGAAGAGCTCAAATAATTGAGCAATGCTAGTACAAGACATTAAACTCACTTTGCTTACCTACCCTAGAGGTCATTACCAGTCTTGGTTCTTTAGGGGCTGTTATGCTACAGCTACTTCTCTGCCAAGAGAGACCTCTTGGGCACAGCTGGATATTCTGGACTCAACTCTGTAGATAGCACTTAGCTCAGGAGATGGAGAGACCAACCCAAACAGCCATAGCTGTGAGTGAGGAGTGGACATGACCAAAACCTATCTCATGGTAAAGATTGACCCAGATGCTATGATTTCATGCTTCCTTACAGTCCTGTACAAGCAGTTGGCTTGTATCCATTCACAAAACTAAAGAAAGGAAGCAGATTGGAAGTTTAGGGAAATTCATTTCTGCTAGTTTGACCTGACAATTGCTCACCTTGCCACTGCCTCCAGCTTGTCAAAGAACTTGCCATCCACCATTGATATCTCATCAATAATTAAGTGCTGGCAGGCCAGCCAGTGCTGGCGCACCCCTGGCCTCTCTGCCAGCTGAATGCACTGTTCCAGCGGTGCCTTCCCAGAGCCGATCCCTGTCACAGGACAAAAAAGCAATGCTTTCGGATGCTCCTGATTCTTCGAGAAGAGAGTAAGAGCTCCCAGCCCCTCGCTGTCGGGCAGGCCATCACCTGCAAAGGCGTGGAGAGTAGTGCCACCGATGTGACAGGCCGCCACTCCCGTGCTGGCCGTAGCGTAGGTGATGTTCGGAGGGAGGGAGCCCACGATCCTCTTCAGCAGGAACGACTTCCCAGTCCCTTCGAGGGAGCAGCAACAGGTCAGAGGCCAGGACTTTCCCTGGGGAGCCCATAAGGGTCGCCGGGGCCCCTCACCTGCAGAGCCGGTGAAGAAGATGCTCTTCCCGCTCCGCACGGCGCCCAGCACCGCCTCCTGCTCCGCCGAGAGCCTGGCCGGTGGCCGCCTCTCCGCGCGGGGCACCTGCGGGACAGGCGGTGTGCGCCGTGAGGGCAGGGCCGCTACCCGGGGCCGCCCCCCCGCCCCGGGACTCACCTCCGCCGGGCGCTCCCCCCGCTCTTCGCCGGGGCGGCGGCGGCCGGGGCCGCACAGCAGGTCCCGCTCCTGCACCGGGCTGATGACGGAGAAGGACGGCGGCGGCCGCTCCAGCAGGCGGGGGCGGCGCGGCGCGTCCCGCGGCCCGGCGGCCACCTTGAGCCGCAGGAGGCGGAGGAAGCGGCGCAGCGCGTCCGGGGGGCAGTCGGACAGCAGCACCTGGGCGCCGTCCGGCCCCACCCGCACCGCCGCCCGCCCCTCGCCCGCGAACCGCGTGAAGAGCCTCACAGAGTCACCGGCCAGCATGAAGCTCAGCACCGCCGCCGCCGCGCCGCTGCCGCCGGCCACCCGTAGCACGGGCTGGCGCAGCTCGTTGCGGCCCAGCAGCACGGTCGCGTTCCGCATCAGGCGGCGGCGCGGGGCGAGTCCCCCCGGCAGCGGCTGCTCCACGGCCGCCGTGCAGCGCAGCTCCGCCGCCTCCATGGCCCGCCGGCCGTTCAAACGCGCCGCGTGCGCCGCCGCCAATCAGCGCCGGGGGCTTTAACTCGGCGGCCAATAGAAGGCGGGAAGGGAGGGGCGCGAGGCGCAGCGCCGGGCGGGCCAATCAGCGGCCTCGCCGGCAGCACGCGGGCGTTGCCAAGGCCGCGGGACGCGCGGAGCGGGCGCGGCCATGGAGGGTCGCGGCAGTGACAGAGACCCGCCGGACGCGCTGCAGAATCGCTTCCAAGCCGAGCGGGCCAAGAAGGAGCGCCAGTGGCAGCTGCTCTTCACGCAGTACACCGTGAACACCCTCCGTCCCGGTGAGGCCTCGCGGCCACAGGGAAAAGGCTTTAGCCCCGGGCAAGACAAGCCCTGCGGGGAGCGGGGGGTGCCGGAGGCAGGCCCGCGGCGCTCAGCTGCGCCCGAGCGTGGCGGCAGCGGCCCGGGAGCGGTAGAGCTGGAAAGGGCCATAGTGCGCTTTCCTTCTGCCTGAGGAACCGGTCTGCACACTCAGAGACAGAACGGAGACATGACCCAGCTGCCCAGATGGTGCCTTTAGTAACCACGTAGAAGTGAGGCAACTGTTTAGGACGTGGCACTTAAAAATTCTGTGTACAGAGCCAAGATGGGGTAGAGGGCCCCAACACTACACCGTGTTCCTTCGGGTCCTGGTCTGCGTTCTACCTGCCAATTCACAGTCCGTGCTAGCACAGGCAGGTGATGTAAGTAGATTCTTCCAGGTCTAGGTTTTGCAATAAAACAACAAAGCAAAATAATTTCCAGAGACTTGGCACCGTGCAGGTCATCCCTTGGGTGGGTGGGACTCTTGATATGGTAAGCACAGGCAGCATCCCATTGAAGGGCCTTCAGCACAGTTAATGCCCTTCCCTTCCTAGAAGTTGCCATTAATCAGTATTTCTAACTCATTTTGTTCTATGCACACGCAGTTCAATAATACATATTCTATACTTGGCTGTGATGCCAGATTCACACTGAAGTCATTCACCTCTCTCATTTCTTTGCAGTTCACATGGTCGCTAGGAAGGTAATGTCTCGGCATGAGAACATAGAGGAGCCAATAGATGGTAAGAAGTTTCTGAAAAGCTTGTGATAACTACATAAGAAAATTATTAACACATAAGATTTAATAATTGTAATCAGTCTAAAATATCATGTATGTGGAAACACCTATGACCGTATAAGTAAGTTAAACTCATTTATGATTTTTGTTTGTAAAGCAGGTTTTTTCCACTTTAAGGCCCTTTTCCATTACTTTCCATTTGCAGCATCACAAGTTTGCATCCATGCAATTATGCTCTTATTTTTGTTTTTAATTAAAATATATATGAACTATAAAATATATAAAATTTTTATATTCATACTATAAAATTTTGGTTGAGAATCTAAACATTTTGGGAAAACAAAAATACCTGGGAGCATGTTCTATATGTACATGTTGCCTGCCATTGCAGATTCTTCCTAACCACCAGGTAGGTCAAACTGCTGAAATGACTGCCCAGTCTTACTTTACAACACTGGTAACAAGAGCCCTTATAGCAGCTGCTCCCCCTATTTTTAAGATGCTAATTTTGTCTAAAAACCTTAATGGGTCAGGTAAGGTTGGCCTGCTCTATTCAAGGACTGGAGAGTGTAGCAAACCAAACCAGGGAAAGAAAGGCTGCAGGTCTCAGGCAACTGAGAAAGTTGAGAGCTGTCATGGAGCACTGGTTTGTAGATGTAGTGTAGGAAAAGTAAGATGCTGCAGTACAGTAGACAGGGATAGCAGAATTAACAGGACAGTACTGTCAGGCAAATCTTGAAACTTCCTCAGGAAATATTCGAGTAGAAACATCTCCGTGCATTCTGACAATATCATTCACAGAAGCACAGAAGCTGCCTCTGGCCTTGCTGTTGTTGTTGTTGCTTGGACAGTGTTAAGATGTCCCATTCTAACACGTGTCCACAGGTGACTGATATTTAAACACACTTTCATTTGTATTTGTGTCTCTTAAAAGAACAGATGAATTCCTGAATCTTCTTCACCGTGCAGCAGTGGTGCCAAGAATGAAATACTCAGAGCCACAAACTGAAAGCCAAGAAATTGGCTGGTATGCAACACCTTTGGTGAGTAGGATGCTTAAAGATTCAGCTCTTTACAGGATGCAGAGATGTTATGCCTGCCATGCTGAAAAATCCTCATGCAGGAAAACACAATTTGTGACAAACAAGGAAAACAAGAATTACAGGGAATGAGCAGAGCTTTTCACAAAAACCAAGTTTTTAAAATTTACACCTAAGGGGACTCTTCACACTGGCATAGAATTGTGAACAGAGAAGCAGTACACTTCCCCTGAGACACCTGACTGCAAAACATCTACAGTGACAGTGACAGCACACTGCCAAATGCCACAGGTGTGCTCAGGGCTGTTCATTAAAGCACTCAGCCATGAGAAATGGTGTAGTGAGCAATGCGAAGTGACGTACACAAGTACTGGGAAAAGAAACGTGCTGCTGCACAGCATCTTTCAAACAAATTGCAAGCAGAACCATAAAATTAATAATCATGTAAGTATGCCCAAAGCAGATACACCAGTGAGGATTCATCTGAGAAAGTGTGAATAAACAGGAGGAAAAGAAATATGATTAACAAGCTGAGACATCAATCGTATCTGGCAAACAGCTGTGATGATGACTGACTTTGCAGATTAGTGTTTTGGGAAAGGCAAATGCTGGCCTGTTATAAAGAAAACTAAGATAAATAAGCAAATAAGACAGTCTTCATTGACTTTTCATACTATACATCAAGTAAACTAGTTATTCATGACAAGGGTAGAGACAGACATCCCAGCTGGGCTCTATGGTATTAAGGAACTGCTGGTAGAATTAGTCTGGCAGGGTAGAGGCAACTAAACTTGTGTGTAGGGAAGTAAGTTCAATTTTTAGAGTCAGAACTCATGATGTTGTTTAATTTGTTAAGTTTTCCTTATTTGAAAGGTTTGACCATGACAAAGCAGTGAGCAGTACAGTGGTACCCTGCTCTTCTGTCATTTGGGACACTTCTCAGCAGTGGAACACCATGCATCACTCCCCCCAGGAGGGACTACTATTACTAATTTTAGTAAAAGCACATGACTGTTTGTCATTTTTGTTTCCCAGGTTCCTCCGGACCATGATATCAGATTCTACTTCCCACGGCAGACAACTGAGATTACCATCCATGGCTACCCTGCACCACGGGGAGAGAAGCCTAAAGAGTAGCACAGGGGGAAAGCCACGGATAGAATGTTAATGACATCTAATGTGTTAGGTCCTGCTTGTTATCTAGCAAGTCTGGCAGATTTCTAGTGACAGCCAATAGGAAAGAGAACTTTAATCTGTCCAGATTTGCAACCTGACAACAGTGACACAAATAAACCTATCTGTAAGGCTCTGTATTCATCTCACTGCTGTTTCTATACCCATCTTCACAAATAGTCTAAAAAAACACTCCAACATCTCAAAAAGCTTCAGACTTCTTATTTTGACACTGGCAACATGACCCAGAACTCAGGGTCACCAACTTCATCTTAACAGGAGTGGTGGAAAAAGCTGTCAGAATGAAGGGAACAAAGGGCAGGCTTCAGCCACCATTCACTGAACAGCTAAACATGAGTTACACATAGTTCTGTGCAAACCACTTAACGCGTTCACACACCAAAGGTTTAAGCAGAAAACAGTCCTTCAACAAAACAGTAAGAAGAAATTAGTGATAAGGCACTGGTTTCCACAGACTTTTTTTCGTTTTTGCCACTGCAAAGCATCCAGTTTTCTCCACAGTTAACTGCTTGATGACAGCAGAAACACATCTTGCAACAGAGAGAAACACAGGAACCCCACTGGGTGAGAGTTCTCTTAGCGGGCTCGGTTCTTCATTTTCTGCCTTGCTCTCTTTCCAGGTCTCTTCTGCAAAAAAAAAAAAAGGACAGATTCAGATCTTTATTTTCATGTTCTCCATCTTTGTTCTAGTTCTATACCGTGGGGATATCCACCAAGGGTATCCACCGTGGGTATCCACTAAGGAGAGGGTATTTGTCAGAACATCTGGAGAGGGAGGTTTTGGCACACAGGTAGCAAACAGGACTTTTTAACTCCCTTTATCTTCCTGCTGATACCAAACCACTGTCCCCAACTCTGTTAGTAAGAATTATGCCTAGCTCCCAAAGACAGGCATCACTTCCAGATGCTGGAGGCACCTATCGTGCACTTGTCTCTCCCTGCCAGACATGGCCTGGCTTCCTAGCCAACCAGGATCATTTTCATGAAACATTTTACTTACATTAAGGGCCTTTTTCCCTCCTTTTCCTCCTCTTCCTCCTTTTCCTGGGCCTTTATTGTGAGCCACTTTTGACTGGAAGCTGGATACATCATTAAAACTCTCCTTTGTGTTCCACTTTGAGCCCTTCTTCTTCCCACCAAAACCAAACTTCTGATTTTTGTATCGTCTTTTGGCATTTGGTCTGAAAAACAAACCACCAGCATCACTGCCTGCATTCATTGTTTCAGAAGTTCTCAGGATACATATATATATATATACTCATGGTCTCCCATCAACCATCATAAACCTTCCCCCTCTTAACAAAGATGCAGAAATTAGCACATTTCAGGCTCTGTTCCATTTTGGCCATAGTTTTCTCCTCTTAGGGACAGAAAGCCACCCTGGACTTACTTTAACACGAAACAGTACAGTTTTCTTGTTCCCCAAAATTATCCCCTAAAAAGACTGAAAAAATCAGATATTCTGTGTTTAACTATCTTTTGTTTCTGGTCTCACCCCTTCTTTGTCCGTTGACTTGCATTGCCTTTTTTATTCCCCTGAGATGACGTCTGCTCTTCATCTAGAAAGTCCAGCTTGTCAGAGAGACCTGCAAGGGTGAAGACATCACAGCTACACCTCAGAAAATACAAATTTTCAGTCTAAGCAAGTAACAGCAACAGGTCACCCTCACTGAAGAACAGCTACTTGGAAGGTTCTTCACAGCCACTGGCACACAGTTCTGCACAGCAGCAGCTCTCCAACCTCAAGGCCCAGAACTACAGACACAGTGATCACACCACCACACTGCCCTACACTGCTCACACACCACTGCTGCCCTTACACATTTGCTCTCCTAGACAAGTTGACGTTACCTTTCTGGTATTTCTTGACTGCATTCAACATATTTTTCTTCTCCTTTTGTCTCCTCTGCAGAACCTCAACTTGCACCTGAGATTAGAAACAGAATGTTAGTGCTGTTCCTTGCAGTGTCCCATACTTTTTTTTAAGGTATCCTATCTTTTGTTATGTTTTCCTTCAGAGCAGCTAGACAGAAGACTAGACAGATTCTGTGTGTTTTAGCCAGACTCCTGTGGTTATACTTTTCCAGCTCCTCATTCAGGCTCTAAATTCTTCCCACAGATTCTTTTGTACATGTCCCTTTTGTAGCTCCTCACCTTCTTGCCATATTTTCTCATTGCACGGAGTTGTTTTGCTTTCTCAGATCTTTCCATTGCTTCCTGTTTACTCTTAAGTTTCTGTCGAATCTAATTAGGGAATAGAAAAAACAAAATTTATGAGTAACACAAAAGAAAAAAAGAGAAACTTTATAATTTCTGTACTGGTCTATAGCCAAAATCTGACTAAAAAGACAAAACTCACACAAGAGGGAAGACAAAGCCTTAGAATGGGCTCTAATGGAATTGAGAGTATCTTGTCAGTCTATTTGGGTGTATAAAGAAGACAACAGTTTCTTTCTTGTCATTATTAAAAGTAAAGCATTGAAGAAAAGACAACAATCCTGTAGAAAACATCTCTTCCCTCCTTGTTCACAAACATTTTTATAAGGATGCTGCCTTATGAAGAATTACAAAGATTTCAACACAGATCTTCATGATTTAGTCTAGTGACTCCAGTAGGAGACAAAAACTGTTCTTCAAATGGAAGTCAGCAAAAGAAGAGAACAGCAATGTGCAGGATTGACTTAAGCCTTAAGACTAGTACCAGCTAATTATAATTCTTCATCTTATCTAGAAAGGTTCCATCAGAAAGCAGAACAGCGACCCAGTGGTACATGAACCCTCAAATGAGACTCCAGCTCATGTTTGTTTAATTTATACAATGTAGACCTTTTTCCAAATCTAAACCAAAAAACACAGGTCAATTTTGAACAAAGACTACAGTCAAGAAAGAAATGTGTGAAAGTCTTATTTCTTACATCAATCTAATTTCCTATCTAAAACAGATTAAAATCAAAGAAAACCAGAACACACTGACAATAAATAAAAGGTGATACTTAAATAGGAAAAAAAGGATTGCATTAAAGCCACAGTCATCTGCAAGTTTTATGACAAAGAGCAAAAACACAGACAACTTTACATCCACTGTTACACAAACTAAGAAAAGTTCTCCCTTTTTAATTATTAAACACATTCAGGACAAAGTATAAATCATGCTTTTCTACTTTATCATCCAACCTGTTATAAAAATGCCCACATTGCACCAAAATACCTAAACAAAAAGAAATCTGTCACAAAGTTTCAAACCCAGCCATTGCCACAGGAATAGGAAAAGAGATGAAGGTGAGTACTCACACATCACACCTTAAATTTAATCCCTACCACAGGCTAAACCACACACATTACACAGGAAAGAAAGACATTCATTGCACATACCTTCTGCATCTGTTGGTCTGATTTGGCCATCTCTGCAAAGTAATCATCCGGCCTCCTCGTAGGAACTTGGAGCTTACGCAGCCTAGGGAGAGCTTCCAGGACAGCTGCCTGTGCCTGCCGGTAGCTGGGAGAGAGCACAGCACCAGCTGTCACTGCACCAGCTGTCACTGCATGTTGTGCTGACACAAACTGCTCACACAAGCAGGCTGATACTGGGATCTAGCAAGCATTGGTCTGGAATTATATCAACATTCTGTGCAAGTCCGGTGCTACTGAAAGCAGCTTAGATGCCAGTACAACATTAACATTTATATCTTGCCCATTCACATTTATCTTATTTCCAGTTATAGTTTTTTTTAATGTTGGAAAAAAGGCAGAGCAAAACAAGAGAACTGTAAGAGTACCAAAACAAACCCACAAAGAAAAATACGTATCTTGTGTTAAAGTGTTAGTCCTGCTATCAAGGAGCTTTTAAAAGAAACTCAGCAAAGGATGAAGTCTGCTGTGAAGAGGAAAATTATTTTTTTTCAGTCACACAGGACTTAAATATACTAGCACTACTTTGTAGTTGTTTTGGAAAACATTCAGAGCCATCGAATGTAAAATAACATGGTCTAAGAGTACCACAGTGACAGCCACTGTAGCAGTGTGTATCAGTCTGTAGCACACTGGTGAAAGGTAACTCCAAAAACGCAGCAAGGCACTGGGACACTACATGAAATCTCTTTTTGACACTTACAAACTCATCTCTCTCTGGAAGTCATTCTCAGGATCAACGGTATCAGACGTAGAAGCACTCTGAGAAACGGGGTCCGCGACCGGGCCCAGGGTCACGTCCAGCCTTTCCACCCAGGCGAGCTGCTGCTTGAATTCGGCCAGGCACTGCTTCAGGCCGTCCTGCGAAAGGAGCACAGCTCAGCACAGCAGCGCACGGCCCGATCCGCACGGCCGGCCCGGCTCGGTGTCCGCGGCACACCGGGCGGCTCCTCGGGGCCGCGGCACACACCCGAACCCGGAGCCCGCCCGGCCCCGACCCCGCGGCCCCGCAGCCGGCGCCGGGGATCTCCTGGCCCCCGCACTCCCCGCTCACCGTGTCATTGCGCCGCTTCGGCCGCTCCTCCAGCACCACGTTGAGCCCCGGCTTCAGCGCGCCTCTCGCGAAGGCCTCCTGGAGCTGTGAGAGAGTTCGGTCATTCCGCGCCGCCGGCACCGGGCGGCCCTTCCCCACCGGCCTCGCCGCGGCGGCCACGGGCTCACCTCCGAGTCCGAGAGCGAGGAATCCTCCGAGTCCGAGCCGGAGTCCGAGAAGGACCCACGCCGCGCCACCGCCGCCGCCATCGCCGCCGCCACCGCCGCTTCCGCCCACGTGCGCCGCCGCTTCCGGGGCCGCCGGGGCCGCGGTCACCACGGCGACAGCGACAGCGGCGGCGGCAGCATGGCGGGGGCGGCCGTGCTGCCCGTGGCCGTGTTCGGCTGCCGGCCGCGGGTGGCCGGAGGTGTCTGCTTCCTGGAGGAGCAGGTGGTGCTGCACGCCGCGGGGGCGGGCTGCCTGCGGCTGCACCTCCAGCACAAGTGGCACAACTTCATCCCAGGTGGCACCGACCCCGCTCCCGTCCCTAACCCCGCTCCCGTCCCGACTCCGGCCCGCCCTGACCGCTCCGCTCCCCGCAGGCACGGAGAAGAGCCGGGGCGTGCAGGCGCTGGCCGTCAGCCCCGACCGGCGGTTCCTGGCGGTGTCGGAGGCGGCGGGGGAGCGGCCCGTGCTGGCGGTCTATGAGCTGACGGCGGAGCGGGCGCGGCGGAGGAAGGTGCTGGCCGCCGACGAGCTGCCGGCGCGGCAGACGGTGTCCCTCGCCTTCTCCCCCGACAGCCGGTTCCTGGCGGCCGCCACGGCCCCCCCGGAGGGACACCTCAGCTGCTGGCTCTGGGAGAAGCAGCAGCTGGCGGCGGCCGTGCGCGTCCAGGCCGCGGGTGACGGCCCCTGCCAGGTAACGGCCCCAGCCCCGCCGGGCCCGAAACCTCCAAAGCCGGGCTGTGCCGGCGGCTCTGCGGCTCACTGCTAACACTCCCGTTCGCAGCTGGCTGGGTCTTCGGGAGCGTACTTCGCTTTTCAAAAAGTTGGATAAAACGATCAAACTTTAGTTCAACAAGTAGCAGGTGCGAGGTTGGACATACGTTCGTCCTTCAGGACATGCGCACGGTGCATTTTCCTGTGGCCACGTGGCTTTTTATCCACGGCAAGAGGAGGAGAGGGCTCCACACTGTAGATCTCATACAGTTTCTCTGACCTTTCTTGACATCTGCTGTTGGCCTCCCTCAGCAATAGGACACTAGGCTAAATAAAGCTTTGCACTGATCCATAATGGGCATTCTCATGTCTGTATCTGTTGTATCACGTAAGATTCTCTTATATCACATGAGATCTATCTTGCAGGGCCAGTACAGCAGGCCAGTGAGTGTGCAACATGTCCCTTGTGTCCCTGCAAATGCACACACTAAATGTATTGGCTGTGCCCAGTAGTTGTAACACACTTCTTGGAAGCTCTCAGTGCACCTTTTCCTTCCTGCACAGCTCGGAGGGGAAGAGTGGCTAGGAACAGGCTGATGGCAAATTATTTCTGCATCCAGGTTTGGGTGCTCCTTTTTAGATTCTTTCAGGTAGGAATGTCAGGTACTTTCAGTCCATGTGCTGGTTGAACTCCAGCTGCCATTTTTTTCTGGGGTACACCTACAAGCAGAGGTTGGCTGAGCTACTGAATTCATGAGCTCAATTCCTAAAGAGAGGGGAGTGTAAAGACTGGCTGTCTAAAGCCCCATTAAGCATAAAAAATTACTTCAAACTACCCTTCCTATCGTTCATGTGGAGTATTGAGACAGCTATCCCATCATTTTCACAAATAAACACCTAATTATGTAAATTAATGTGCATACTGTTAGCCTCATAGGAAAACACAGAATACAGAACTTATTCCTGGCCTTTTAAGAACAAGTGGTCCCACTTTTCAGGAAGCTTGGTACTGGAAAAGTTTGTTAATCAGTAGTAAAGAGGTATTTTGTCCTTACTTTTGTAAGGCCAAACACTCTTTTGGAAGGGGGAAAACTGCAGTATGTAGTTATGGTGGCTAATTCTTACTCTCTTTGCTATTCCTGTATGTTTCTATGAACCATCTTCTCTTGTTTGTTTTCCTGTATCTGGTATGGAAAGTCTTCAGAACATGTATAATATTTGCATATTTATGAACATAGTTGAAAGAATACTTCCTTTCTTTTTTGTTCCACAGGTGAGCTTTAATCCTCAAGACAATACCCAGGTTTGTATCACTGGAAATGGCTTTTTTAAACTTTTTAAGTACAGTGAAGGATCTTTAAAGCAGATGAATTTACAAAGGGGAGAGCCAGAAAACTACCTGTGCCATGCCTGGCTGTCTGAGGAGGAAGTTTTATGTGGCACTGACACAGGCAAACTTAGCTTGTTTGAAACTGGAGAGCTGCGCTGGGAGAGAAGTTTGGAGTACAAAAAACCACCCAGGAAACTAAAAGAAGATACAACGGAAGAATATGAGAGGTAAATCTGTTAAATATTATTAGTAATAGTTCCATGCTTTTGCCTGCAGAATAGTTACTTCCTTCTTGTCCAGTTTATGATATCAGTTGCTGCGTAGCATTTTTTGATTTCTGCTTCTTTATTTTTAAGTCTTTATGCATTTCCTAATTGCATTTCTGGTGTTTCTAGTGGACTGGCCTTCGAAGATAATGGTTTACAACAGCATTCTTTGCCTCAAATATCTGCAGTTGCAGCATATTCCAAAGGCTTTGCATGTTCACCTAGCCCAGGAGTTGTTCTTCTGTTTGAGAAGACCAGGGAAAACAAGGACTACGAGGAGAAACAAGAAGTCTGGGTAAGGAGGAAAAAAGCTTTTATAAACAATTATGCAGGAGAGCCCTGTTTAGAGAACTGTGAGTGTTACTGATTCAGTTATTAGTAATAATTTTAGCACACTGTGAAACTGCATTGTAAGGATTAGCTAACTGTCCTGCTGATGCCAAAAGGAGTTGCCAAAGGTCACACTGAAAGTCAGTGCTTGATGACCTTTTGCAAGGTAGTTCTGTCTGTTTCCTTCTCACATATAAAATGTCCTTTGAGGCTGCAAAACTTCAGGAAACCTTTAAGAAACTTTTATTTGTGGAGGCTTTTGGGACTAAGAGGTAGTTTACATCCATTTTGAAGAACTTGGCTGCTTGTTTTTTTTCAAGGAGAAGCTTTTCTCCCCTCAGGTATTTATTAGAGCTGTCATGAGGCCTGTGCACTCTTAAATAATCCTTCTAACTGTTCTATAGCAAACTGTATGCATTGACCTACTGAAATCTCTGGATAAGAACATTTAACTCTAATGAGCTGGTCAAGACTTCATACTCTCATTCTAAAAGGTCAGATCTTCCCTATGCATGAGATCCTGTAAGACTTATCTACCTTAATGATACATTACAAAGAACTGTTATTCTGAAACGACAATATTTAGGCAGTTCTCATTCTGGTTCTCATTCTCTTGCTATTTTTTTTTCTTGATATTTTTCTACTACCATTTTAATTCTTGTTTAGTGCAGTACTTCAGCTTACTGCTGATACTTTATTTCAGCTGTAATGTTATAAATACCATTAGGTTGTCCTCTTGTCCTCTATTCCCTGCCTTGCAGTGCTATTAAATATGTGCTATTAAATATGCAAGTTGTCTTGCTGATATTATGTATGTGCTTATTAGAAGAGCATTACAACAAAAGTTTGTGCGTGTGCATGCCGACTACCAAAACATGGAAACCTGGCACAACCCAAGGGATGCCTTTCTTGTGCAGCTTCCTGAGGACCTGTTCAGTACTGACCCAAAAAAGTCAGGCAGACAGGACATTACATGTATCTGCTTCAGCCCCTCTGAGGAAGTGATGGTCATTAGCACAAATAAAAATCAGCTCTACATGTTTGCTATGGTCTCCACCAAACTTATAAGGGTAAGTGCAGTTCAGTCACATTCCACAGCTTTCATGTCCAGTATTGTAATGATACAGGCTAGTCAGTGTTGTTTTCTGTGATGCATTCTCATTAAATCCTTCAAATGAACCCTTAAAGCTCAAGATGTGAAGTGCTCAGTGTGCTTCTCTGAGGGCAGTATTTCTGTAGCCCCTTGCTCAAGCCTCCCTCCCTGTGAATTCCTGATGTTACTCAGCAGAATGGTGGAGGACACTTAAGACCGTTTAAAGGTGCCTGTTACTGCTGAACCACTTCACTAAGGCTTTAACTGAGATATCCTCAATGTAACTCTGTGGTTCATGCTCCACATTCCATATTCATTCTGTAATATGCAGAAACTTTATTGCAATTATAAAGCTGGGACAGCCATGGGAATCTCATTCTACTCTAAAATGATAGTTGAAGTCTTAGCTAGAAGTGAAACCTCTTTGTGAAATACAAAAATAATGAAAAACCTTCCCTACTCTGAAGGAATTAAATAATACAAAGACAAGTGAAAAATGTATTATCATGAAATAAACTTATATGGAATTGAGTACCTAACCTGTGTACAGGCATACAGAAAGATCTTTACAGGAAGAGGGGTTGTAGTTAGGGGTCCTGTTTCCACAAGCCTAAAATTTTATTGAAGCTTCACTTCCAGTATGTGGTAGCTAGACATCCTAGTGAAGTTTTCTATCACTCTGCACTTTACTTTTTTTTACATATCTGCCTGACCAGAAGGTATTAACTGAATTCTTGCAGGTCCAGTTTTATTTATTTATCTAACTTGCCTTTTTTTATATACCTACAATTACAGTCTGCTGTCACTGCTCTGCCCTGAATCACTTTTCTTGATTATTAATTACAAAGTTAAAACTAACATTGTTAGGCTTTTAGCACTGATATGTTCAGACCAGTGCAGTGAAAGGATTAAGTGGTTCCCTCAAATGTATTCTGTAACTGTATGCAAAGACCCATGATAGATTGTTTTTTTATCTGACTTACTGCCTGCAATGAAATATTTGTGACTTCTTATCGTTCTCGTTCCTTCTCAGGAGAAGATATCTTATTTTGCATATATGAATTTCCCATTGCATTCTAATTCAATCACTGGTCTGGACATGTGTATGTGGAAACCCATTCTTGCTACGTGTTCCCTGGATAGATCTGTCCGCATCTGGAATTACAAGACAAAGTAAAGAGTTGTTTGTATTTGTTATTATCTCTTGCTTTTTTGTATATTGTATTTAGGAGGCATCAATAGCAATCTCATATGAATGAGAGTGTTGTTCTGGTAAAATTCTTGTGTAGTGTGGGATGTAAATGGTATTAATGACATGATTTGGGGAGTGTGAATATGCAATGCCTTTAAAACTGGTGCCAAAAGAATACAAAGCCTTTTCTATTAAGCTATTTTTGTGTCAGACTTCTTGTGCTTTGCAAAAAACTCTTTCATTCAGCTTTGTCTTAAGATACTGTTGTCCCATATCCTGCTTCTTAGGCATAGTTCTTAAGCAAAATTACTCCAGCTCTTGAGGTTCCCTGGAGGGAAAAACAAATCTCAAGAGACGCTTGTGTAGGATTGCAATCAGCAATTCATTTACCTTCATTATATTACAGTACACAAGGATTTGCTCTTGCACTTTCCACACCTTCTCTGTGAACCAGAAAGTCAAATTTGCTTTTGTTTCCTGTAACATCTCTGTGACCATTACTTAACTGAATAACAACACACTTCCTCAAGGACAAGGCAGAGTCAGATTTTAGCTGCAGGTCTCCTTTCTGGGCCAGATAATATCCTGTTAAGTGTGCAATGGGGAGTTTGTCCTATTCCATACTGCTCAATGGTTTTCTCTTCCAGCACTTTGGAGCTGTGTAAGGAATATCAGGAGGAAGCATACACAGTATCACTTCATCCCACTGGCCTTTTCTGTTTGGTTGGGTTTTCTGACAAACTACGATATATAAGCCTCCTGTATGAGGACATGCATGTTTTCAAGGACTTTGCTGTGAAAAAGTGTAGAGAGGTAAGGAGTGGTGTAAAAATGAAACTGGGGGGTTATGGAGAGCAGAGTGTGAAGACCATGACAGAAAATAAAACCTTCTCCAATATATCCTAGTAGGATATATGATGTCCTATGTCAAAGCTTAGAGAAATTGATTCTGACTATTAGAGAACAGGCCCAGAGGCTGACATGTAACTGGGGGCCAGGGAAGCAGCAGAAGGGATAATTTGCTCAAAAATACTCCAGAACTGAATTTTACAGGGGAAAGAATTGATTAAGAAAATTGTAAGTGGCTAATTATGTAATGGAATTTTCTTTTCATGCAACAATTTGATATTAAAGGATGTAATTGAAATTCAATGCATGAATGTTTTTATCCATTCCATCTACACTAATGGGTGGTTATGTTCTTTTTGTAGTGCTCATTCAGTAACGGAGGCCATCTTTTTGCTGCAGTTAATGGAAATGTGATTCAAATTTATTCCAGCATCACCTTTGAGAATGTTACTAATCTGAAAGGACATACTGGGAAGGTTAGTAAACAAATCTTATACAGTACACATCTTATTCACATATTAACTAGTTGATAAGATGCATTTTGAAGAGGTAAAGTACAATTTTGGATCTTGAGATGGCCACAAAAAGTAAAAACAGGAATAGAAAACTCCATTTTCATTGGTCAGAAGGCAAAATGTTCATGCACTAGATACATATGAAAAGTCTGCCCTTAAATTGGAGGTGAACAACTGGCAGCTGGCTGAACAAAATAAAATATCCCAGTAATATATTATAAAAGTAAAATTTACTACTCAGTATTGAAATGAACTTTTTCCTGATAGTGTCTTCATAAAGTAGTTCTTACTGGTTTTGGTTTTTTCTAATGCTAAAATAGAATTGGTTGAGAAACCTCTGGAGGTTTTTCAGTAAGACTTTGAAGTATGATTCTGAAGTTTTCGTGGCTTTACCAGTACAATGACTCCATGCTGTATGTCTATAATCTACACATCCACCTCCTTGGTGTGTTTTGCTTTTGCCAGGTACATGCAATTAAATGGAGTGCAGATGACACTAAATTCGTCTCCTGTGACACACATGGTGCTGTGTTTGAGTGGAATTTGTTGACAGGTAAAAAGGAGTCAGAGTGTGTGCTCAAGACCTGCATGTACAGCAGCATTTCCCTGACTTATGATGCCAAAATTATCTTTGCTGTTGGATCTGACCAAACACTCAAAGAAATTTCAGAGTCTTCGGTGAGCTAACAAACACTCTAGGATTTTGCTACGTTATCTGGGGAGAGTACTGGCGCTTTACTTTCCTTTCCTTAGCATCCATTCGGTAAATAGGAATTGGTCTGGTTTTGAAAGCTGTGATATTTACTGACATTTTTGTGTTCTTGTGTCCTTTACAATGAAACCTGAGATTTTGTTGTAGTTCTATATTTTTGTAATTTTATGGGGTTTACCTAGAAATCTTCTAATCCAGTTTACAAACTCACTGGCAATATTGTATCAACTGTTCTGCTGAAATACAAATGTATCACACCTACCAGTGTGTCTACATGCATTATTTTCCAGAAAAGTAGTAAATTGCATGTGATAACCATTACATCTTCTAGATCACAAATCAGCCTGGCTTGAAATTTTAATATTGGTAACTATAATAAATAGAGAGATTTTATATCTAAATATTTCTTTTCAATAGAAAATTCTTTTTAAAGTATAAAACTTAATACTAATTACTGTTCAGGCTATACTTCTATAGGCAAATAGATTCTTTTAACTGCATTATGTGCTGCAGGCAGAGGTATAAGAATTGCTCATGTAGTACATAAGCAAACACTTAATGTAATAGGAGGGTTTTGTGTGGTGGTTGTGTTGTTGGTTGATGTTTTAGATCCAGCACGAGGTGCCTGCCTATGACGTTGTCTACACAACCGTCGCCGTCTCTCGTTCCGGGCGGATGATATTCGTTGGTACGTCCCTGGGCACCATTCGAGCCATGAAGTACCCATTAACTCTGAAGAAGGATTTCAACGAGTACCAGGCCCATGCAGGTGCTGTTACAAAGGTAGCACAGAGTTCTTTCTTTTCCCTGTGGTGCCAGCTATACACAGCTCCTTTAGGGCTGATTCTCCTTCTCAATTCATAGCATAATATGTTAAAATTAAGGCTGAGTCTGCACAAGAAGAATTAATATTGCAGCATTCATAGGAGTACTGTCTCTAGATATGTCAGGGAATAAGCTGTTGACTAAAAAGTGGCTTGCACCAGATCACAGTGGCTTGCACCAGATATGGCATATTGGATGAGAACTTTGATACAGTTCCTTCTGGAAAGAGGAAGGTAATTTTGTCATAGAATCATTTAGGTTGGAAAAGAGCTTTCACTGTCAACTACACCACCTTGACTTATCCTTGCACAGTCCAACATTAGAATATGAACTTCAATTATTGTAACTCTACTTTCACCTCAGTAAGAAGCTGTATCAGCTCCCAGGTACCCTCTGCCAGATCAGGCAGCCACAGGAGGGCTGGAAAAGGGGACAGCAGTTACTACTACATAATTCTTGGTGAGCTTAGTTGTAGTTTCAAAGGAAAACATTTAGCCATCTGTCGCTCACACAACTTCTCAAAGAAAAACACTGGAGACCTTTTGAATTGTCATATAAATTGCCTGTCTGTGCTATAATTGTCTAGAAGGTATTTTCTGTTTCAGGTTTTTAAGAATCTTCCTATGACTTTGAGACCAGAAACAGATCCAGTATCCACACATATTCTTTCCCTTCCCTTTGTTGTTTCAGTCGGAGCAGAACCAGGAGTAGGAGACATAATCAAAATGTCAATAATCAAATGGTAGTGGGACTGTGTTATTATTTCCACTGTTGACTTTCTGGGGTAGAAATGAAGAGAGTATGTGGGTGGGGAGAAAAATGTGGTGTAAAATAAAACTGTGTCTCCATTCTTCCATGTCTCATGTATTATTTTGTTGTCTCTTCCTTCTAAGATGACAGTAACAAGTGATGACCAATTTCTACTGACTGCCTCAGAGGATGGCTGTATATTTATCTGGAAAGTGTATGATAAAGAAGGTGAGAGAGTGAAAGGAGAGCAGGAACTTGAGTATGCTGAGGAAGTGTTGATCATGAGATCAGACATAGCTGAGAAGGTAGGAGGAGCAACTTGTGAACATAAACCATAGAATTTCTGTGAATTGCATTTGCATAATGCTTGTTACCAGCCAGTCCTATATGGTTTGCATGGCTTTGGTCAAAGAGGTTACAGCAAGTTGCTGCAGTGGCTTGTCAATATGCAAACAGAATGGTACAAACAGCAAGTGTGAATTAGATTTTTCTCTAATACTTTCCCCAATCTCTTAAAAATACTTCTAATGGAGTAGAGAAGTCAGAAGATGCATTTCTATAAACCATCTTGTAAGACAGCAAAGGAACTTCTAGAACTTCTTGGTCATCTGTCTGAAGATTGTCTGTAAACGCTGTTGTTCATAAATATGTGCATGTAAATAAACCATCCTTAACAAGCTGTTGCTAAGGGCAAATATTTTCTCTCTTAAAACTGTTTTCTCATCCATGTCCTAACAGAGTCAGGCAATACTAGACCTGCAGATTTGTGTGAAAGATCTACAAACAGAAAGTGATTACGAGCTACGTCTTAAGGACATGTACTGTGAAGGAAAAATAAAAACATTGGAAGAGAATTTCACTCAGGAAATAGAGTCCCTTAAAAGTAAACACCAGGTATGATTTATATTGCAGAACCAAATCCTAAGAAATCTTTCACTGAAGAGTTAAAGCTTCCATAACATATGTAGAAATGCCATACAGCATCTGAAATAATTCCTTTCCAGTTTAAGATGTTATTGATATTTATAAAGCATGAAACTACTTTTTGAGTCAAGTATCTTAAAGGTACAAGGGGATGCAAGAGTTCTCCTAGGTAGCCTGTAAGTATCTTCCATAAACCAGCACAATAAATACTGCCTGAGACCGAGGATCAGTAGTAGAAATGGCGCTGTGCCTTAAAACCTCCTTTCCATATAAGGCTGCAGCTGCTGCAGGATCTAACCATTACTCTCCTTAATGCTGCCTTCTTTATGTCCTGTCTGCTTAGATTTTTAAGAACATCTGCTGGGGTTTCTTGTATGTTTTTTGAAAAGAAAAGTAAGATATATTCCCTGCATGTCTTCTGTTTGTGTGCTTATTGATTTCTTTGTGGTCATGAAGCAGGACTGCCCTGAAAAGCAAAGGCTATGATAATTCTTCCCAGTGTCTGGTTTATCTGTGTCTGATAATGCTTCTCTGTCCATCTGTCTGGTGCACACATTGGATTTCTGACTTGTAATTTGTTATATTTCTGGAATTCTTTTAGATGTAGAAGGCATCTCTGCTGGGTTTTTTTCTGCGTTTCTTTGGGTGTTTTGATAAGTAGTGCTTGGCTATAAAGGTATAATAATCTCAGCTACACTGAAAATTCTTTAGACCTGTTGATTATAGGCTTGCACACAAATGCCTTTGAAGGTGAATATAAATTCTCTAGGCAGGCAAGGGGTACTTGCCGTCCATGTATCAGTACATGTTAAGGTTAAACTGAATGACAGCTTCAGACTGAAAGAGCTAACCTTTCTAGTGGTATCCATCAGACAAATAGAATATTTCTCCTTATGCAAGACCCATCCCATGCAGTTGTTGTGAGAAGAAGGTGAAAATATTGTAACTATGGTACAATTCCTAACATCTCTGGGAAATTCCTCAGCTCTTTTCTTGCTCCAGTTCTTTGTGCTTCTTTAGAAGATTAAGTCATTTATAATGGCAGGCTGACATTTCAAGCAACTGGCATTTAAAATTCACTCTTGCTTAGGTTTATGTCATACTATGCAAATGTCAGCATTTTAGGACCTCAAAGTTGCTTTAAGTGAGACAGGAAGCAGCTTGAACTTTAATATCTGGACAATAATTTATGGAACTGCAAATTCTCCTCAGGCAGGCATACATAAAGGAGTGGAGGCTTTTGTAGCTCACAAACTTCTCTTTTTAGATGAGGATCAGTACCTTGTATTATATGAACCCTGTTTGCTGCTTTTCCTTAGCTTTCCTTAACTTAACTTGTCAAAATAAACTAATATGTGGCAGAACTTGTTTTAGTGACACATGGCATCTCAATTTTGGTGAGAGATTTCAAATGTATTTCTGTTGCATATCTATTCCTCACCAGGGGCAAGAGGACAAACAATTTGGACATTGCTTTGTCTACTTTCAAATTAAAATGTATTTTTCTTATTTTTTATCCCAGATTTTACAGGAAGAGAAAGAAAAACAGCAGCTACAACACGAGGTTCAACTCTCTGAGCTGATGGATAAACAGGCCAGGGAGGTGCAACAGCTAGGTTAGACTATAACAAGTGTTTGTAACTAGAAACTGGAGGAAATGCTTTATTGACAGCAAATGATGTGACAGAGAGGGATTAACTAGAGTAGAGGTAGAAAGAAAAATGGATGTATGTCATGTAGGTATTTGGTACAGACCAAATGGTTGCCTAAACTGCACCATACACATGCCCATGATGAGAGCATTCACATGGGCCCTGTATCTCAGAGGTTTGGTTCTTGAGATTAGTAATTTCTTCATTTATTTTATGCACAGCTCACTGTGCAAGAACAGGGCAGTGATTCAATTCAGCAAGGAGGTGCACACAGCCTGGGAATACCTGGACTCCAGATTTGTAATCAAGATAAAAATACTGCAAATTAGTACCAAAGAGTGCCCCCATAAATTACTCCATTGCCTACTCGTACTTTGTAGCAGTTGAGTTCATACAGCTCTGCCCTGGTTGTCATCCCAAGGAAATGCCTAAATTAGTTGTCAGTTTTGCATGGCTACAGAGTCTAAAGGCTCTGTATATCTGATGAAGGAAGTGATGAAATACTTGTGCTTGTAATTTTTTGCAACTAGCTGCCAAAAAGGCAGTAAATAATAAGGCAGTGATATCTGCAGAAGGATAGGATTCATTCCTCTTTTTTATTAGTTTTATCCATTCCATGTTTCCTGTTAACAGAATCTGACAGTAGTCAGAAACTCTCAATGGAAAATGAGAAATACCAGGAGCTTCAGGTGAAATCCCAGAAGATGGAAGAGGAATATGAGAAACAATTGCACAAATTGGAGGAAAGCAAAACCAAGGCTGTGGCAGAGCTAAAAGAACATTACGAGAAAAAACTTAAACATAAATCTGTTCAGCTGGAAGAGGTAGGAAGCTTGGTTTGCAGTTTGATTTGTTGACCAAGTTTATCTTCAACTGTGATAAAATGTTCCCTAGGACAGGAGAGGTTGGCATCTTCTATGCAAATCCTAATGAGCCTGTAACCATGGGAAAATATTTTGACAGGTAGAATAGTAATAAGGAAGACCCAGCTGAGTTACCAACTTTTTGGGGCTTCATACCTTGAGTAACTTGTTAGGATTAATATCCTTGGGCTTTCTCAGCTTCATCTCCATTTCTCCTACATCCTAGAATTCCTGTTTATTAATGTGACTTAGATGATACATTTACAGTAATTGAAGAAAGAAAGATTCAATCATGTTGTTCTAGTGAAGAGATAACATTTTGAAAATGGTGAATTACATTCCTGAGCCCCTGAGGTTCTTACCTGCATAATTTGGGGAGCAAAGATAAATATGCTGAATACTTAAACTCCTGCACATTGAGGTTGAAGACTTGGCTTAACAAAAGTCAGCCAGAGAACTGATACTTACATATTTAGAGTAAGAAAATCCAATAACCATTATTGTTTCCAGCCCTGTTTTGCAATACCAATTTGAAAAGAATATAGGAAGAAAGCATACAGAGACTGAGGCAAATCTGAGTGCTTATTGGTCCTAATGCATCAGAAACAGCAATTTTTAACGATCCTAAGCGATACTGGTTTGTGATTTCTGCAGCCAGAACAAGTTTGCAGATGTTAGTATTTGGGCCAGATTCCTAACCTGAAGCTTTCAACTCTTAAAAATTATTAAAAAAAAAAAAGAACCTCAATGTGTATGTTATCAATTTCCAAAGTTACATTAATCCACTAAAAAGTTATCTGAGATTATATTGCTGCAATTGAGTATTCCACTAAACATAGATTCTCCCAGGAGAAACACAGTTACAAATAACCTTTTATTTCTCTCCTTTATTGGTCTCTTACTCTTGCCTTCTCTAATGTTTGTTTTGCTTAACTTCAGGCAAAGGAGAATATGAGGAAGCAGATTAAAGCACATGAAGAAATGGAGAAACAAATTTATGAAGACGGAGACAAAGAAATCTCAGAACTCAAAGACAAGTATGAGAAACAGCTCTTGGAAGAAAAGGAGTCCAATATCCAACTGAAAGGAGAAATAGGAGTCCTGAATAAAAGGGTATCTTTTATTCTGTGCTAGTATCAGACCTGCACAAAGAAGACCTATAACTGAGGATTGAATGTGATTAATGGCATGTCACTTTACTCCATTAATCTAGTCTGTAAATATGTGGCATTTCATATGAGAACAGTAGCCTGTTCTTAGGTTAGTTTGAATGTTTAGAGATTTGGGCAGAAGAAGAAGCTGTCTGCTGATTGTATTGCTGATATGATTAGAGATAGATGTTAAAGGAGGTATGTTTTTATTAGTACACTTTCTCTGATCTACATAGTTTTAAACTATAAATAATATTGTTCATCCTATGATAGGAAAGAAATGAACTTTTAATTTTTCTATTATTGAATACTTTGCTTTATTAGTAAAATACTTTTACTGCTTCATTCGATGCAATAATCCCTGTGTTTTGTTTGCATCATCATTTTTTATTGGCTTTACTGGGATTTTTAAGGAGATGTAAAATAGTTTACCTCTTTTATTGTCTGGGCATTACATTTGCCTAAGGATGTTAGAGCAACATTTTTTCTTTTTTGTTTTCTCCAGTATCTATCTGGAGACAGAGAGGTTCTTTTCATACCCTCTACTATCATGGTACTGGTTTTAGTTTCTTTGTCTTTTAGACCTCCAGGATTTCTTCATGTGTCCTTACAGTTTGTCCAGCGCCATTCATTGGTTCCAACTTCCTTGGTTTTGCAGATTTTAGTACTGAGGCAGGGATTTTGAGGGTACCCAAGAGCTATGAACTGGGCACCCTTCCAGTCTTCCACCTTTAGAGATTTATTGCCTTCACCTTATAAGAGTATTCCATGGACTGAGTGTTATCTGCAGCTGATGCTTAGGTATAATATCCATACCTTTATTGCTGCTGGATGCAATTTCCTTCCTTCCTTCCTTCTAGTGCAGTAGACATTCTTGTCAGAATATACAGAAAAAGCAAAAATGGATACTCAACCCCCCTGTGAGTTAGAGGAATTTAACTGATGCGCTGCTCCTTCATCATATCTTAATTTCATATCCTTTATCCCACACTGTCTACAAGGTATCCTACAGAGTAGGAGGAACAAGTTGTGCACAGCTTTTGGAGACTGTTAAATTCTTATTAGTTTGCCTCTCTAGTTGAAGAGCCTACAGAAAGAGCTCAAGGACCGCAACAGGGATATTGAGGAAATGAGACTGGAACAGCAGAAACTGCAAGGCATCATTAAATCACTGGAAAAGGACATCTTGGCACTAAAGGCAGATGTTAAAGAGAGAACTGAAACTATCCTAGAGAAGGTGAGAAAGTGGACAATTGGATGAGGTCAAAATCACCTCCCTTAATTAAATAGAGATATTTCTTTTAATAGTATTTGTTGTGATAATATCACACGACTGGAAACTTGGTTTCAACTTAAGGAATTTGTGATCTCCAGTTTGGGATTTTGGTTTTTAGTTGGCATTCTAAGCTTTTCTTGGGGAGTTCAAGTTCAGGATGTTGACTTTCTCATTCCCTGTTCTGGGATCTGTAGATGACTCAGCATTATTTGCCCCCTCCCATCTAACCTGTAGATTTGCAGCTGGAGTTCAATCTTCCCCAAGATCTGTGACTGCTGTTTTTGTCTCTTCCATATTTGTGCCTTGTCCTAGGGATCTGTGTGAGAGTGCTGGGTCTGATTCATACCTCTGTACCCATTTCTTCCAGGAGAAGCATATATATGATCTAAAAATGAAAAATCAGGAACTGCAAGATTTCAAGTTTGTACTGAGTTACAGAATAGAGGAGTTTAAGAAGCAAGTAGAGTCACGTGAAAATGATATTGAGACAATGAAGAAACAGATCAGTGATGTGAGTAACACTCATTTGGCCTCTGCTACTAAGCCCATTCTCTAAATACAAAGATGACCCAACAAGGCCATAAAAGATTCCACCCTAGTTGTTCCTTGACTTCTTTCAAGGATACGCAGCACTGATTCAATATCCATGCAGCTCATGAAAATATCTGTACCCAATAGCTATTTAATTTTCTATCACATGCTACCAGTGATCAACGTAGTTATTTAAGTTCCTGTATGTAATTCTAGATTTTGCTTAAAAATAGATCTTATCCTTATGTGGTTGCCCTCCATGTGCCCTATAGCAGCAAGACACTGCTTTTACTGATCTGGCAGAAGAAAGTAAATTTCTTCTGTCAGAAATGTTGCAGATTTATGCAAACATATCTCTGCTAGGGGTTAGGTACATGGACAAATTATATTTATCAGTTAACACATGGGTAATTTGAACATATTCATACTTAGCATGCATCAAATTCACTGAGGGAACTTATTTATGATAGAAACTTACTATGATCTCTGCACAGATGTATCCTTAGCTCAGCCAAACTAGGACTATGGTGACATAGTCTTTTAAATAAAACACAAACCAATGAACAATTTGTATGTATTTCAGACTAGCAAGATTAAATCCCTATTGTCTTTTCTGGTCACTATCTTGTGTCATAAGTAAATGCTGTAGTACCCTTATGGTTTTTTCCTGTGTGTTCTGCATATGTACCCACAGTTTTCAACCCATTTGTTTCCTTTCAGTATCAGGGTGCAGTTATTGTTGCCCTTACTCTTTCCAGTACTGACTGTCCATTTCCCCCTCATCCATTTTTATTCAGATGGTACGGTAGAGCTCCTGTTCAGCTCAAGGAATTTAAGGGGTATCACATAATTTAAATTAATGTGACTCAACAGGGAGTTGCACATTGATTTGTGTGGTTTCTGTATATTCTGACAGAGGGCAGTGTTGTTACAAAATTGGCGTTTCTCATGTTGTTATTCAAACTGAAGAGGGACCTATTCCCTCAAGTCTGTATTTCTAGCCTCTGGTTTTCCTGTTATGTGTTGTTTTTTCACATCTCCTTTTAGCCCTGATTTCCTCCTCCTGCTTCCTTTCAGATGGAGGAGGAGCTGGAGCAATTCCGCAAGGAGAGCATAGAGCTGAAGCTGAACATCGCACAGCTGCAACAGAAGCAGAAGGCAACTGCTCGCGAGGTGCACAGAGAAATGGAAAAGGTACAGGCTGCCCCCACCCTGCAGGCCCAATGTCACAGAATGACATTGTGGGGACAGAACACTGGGGAAGCATTAATCTGAGCAAACAGTTACTTCAAGGGTGCTGTGTCCAAGGACCAAGAGAGTCTCTGACCAGTGGGGACAAAGACACAAAACTTCCAACCTGCAACCAGCTTAGAGTGTTCATATTTTTTAAAAATCCAGTTATTTATGCCTCAACACATATTATCCTGAGTTTAACAGAATAGTGAGGTGAATGCCTCAATACTTGTTCCTGCCCAAGCCCGAGATCTGGGGACACTTGGCCTAAACAGGAGCAGCATGTAGGATACCACCTAAGCATTAGTAGGATGACAGAAAGGAAGGTCTCATTAATAGAGGAGTCAAGGACCCCTTGTCTATATGACCACATACTACACATAACGGAGGAAAAGGGACTGCAGGTGAAGGTGGAGGAGCTTAGCAGGCAGTGCACGAGCGAGGAAGCAGGTAGAGAGGCCTGGCAGAAACCAAGAGAGAATGAGAAGGCAGTCTTGATGTGATATCAGCAAGCTGTGCTTGTGTCTGATATGTTTTGTCCCTTGCTTCTCCTCTTAACTATTGAGTGTGTTGTTTCCCAGTGAGAAGGTAGGACAGCATTTGGACAATGCTCTCAGGCACGTGATGTAGCTCCTGGGGATGTCCTGTGCAGGGCTGAGTTGGACTCAATGATCCTGGTGGGTCTGTTCCAACTCAGCATATTCTGTGATTCTGTGTTTGGGAAAGGACAGTGGGCAGTAGCATAATGAACCACTGTTTTCCAGATGTCATCTTTGGAGGCTGTCACTGATATTACCTAATAAAAGTTTCTTGGCTTATTATTACTCCTAAAATCTATCACTACTGTTCAACACGTAGTGCTCACATTCCCAGTGAGTTGTTAATTATTTTTTTTTAATTAAGTGGAAGAAAGTATATGAGAGTTTTCACCAGTTCCACTAGACTTTCTAGAAAATTACACGATGGAGGGTACTGATGAACCAAATAAGAATGTGACTACATCATTCTTGCAGAGGCAAGATATGGAAACCCTCATCAAACGATTTAAGGCAGATCTTCATCATTGTGTGAGCTTCTTTAATGATTCTAAAAAAATGAAAGACAGTGTCCGTGAACTCTACAGCAAGTATGTGCATCAACCAGATGTGGTGAGTCAGGACCTTTGCCTTCTCCTTGCCCATGACTGTCTGGTAGTGTAATTAGTTACTGAGGCAACATGCTGTGCTCTCTCAGGTGGAGGCTCAAGTAGAAGATGCAGATTTGCAGCAGCAGTACAAGAAACAGCAAGAGTACAACGAGAGGCATTTGGCAGTTTTAAGGAAGAAGGCGATGAAGGATAAGGAAATGCACCACACTGCTTACATGCGCATCATACAGGTAATAAGCCTTTCCTTGTGGTATGGAGGGGGAACATAGGAAGTAGCTGCACAAAAGAGACTTTAGTAGCCTTTCTTTTATGGTCTGTTAGGACTTTGAAATAGTTTTGGTTGGCTTTCTTGCCAGAAATTCCTACATTTTTCAAGTGCTTCCATTAACTTTTCTGAACAAAAGGAACAAGATCTCTGAAGTCAGAAATGGCTTTTGTTTATCTCCCACTCCCTGAAAGGAGGTAGGGAACTTCTGTTGCATGGATGTTTTTAAGGAAATTAATGTACATATTTTTTATTTCAAACAGTATTTATAATTGCCATAATTGTCAATTTGCTTGTTTGGGTGTCAAGCTGTATCTGCTATGTAGTAATGTTTAGGAAGTAATTTTGGAGGAAGAAAAGAAAAAAAAACCCCTTCTTTGTCCACATAGTCCCATGCCTATTGGTGTGAATTCAGAAGAACTTTCTGCTTTTCACATCCAAAATTTTCAAGGAAGTTCAGAAATACATGGGGAATATGTCTATTTGGACTAGGATCTCTTGCTCAGAATCCTTGTTTCTTAAAAGCGAAGTAAACTCGTGACTGCTGGGGTCAAAGATCCAAATTGTTTTTATCTGGAGTGGGAGGACCTACACCAGACATCCTGGGAGGACAGCTTTTCTAGTCTCTTCTTAACATGCTCTCCTTCTGCTCAGTCAGCATTTCCTTTTCCCCTCAGTAGCCCTTTCTGCATTGTTACTTTATTATGCTTCCTCCGGATCATTAAATCTCATCCCCTCCTAAGTCATCTGTTGTTTGCTATTTTTTCATAATTTGCTTCTTCAGGGCTAGACAGCAGCAATCTTCTTCCCCGATGCTATTTTAATTTTTTTTTTTTACTCTTTTTTTGAGTTAGATGTTTCCATTGGCACAAAAGGATATGGGTTCAGGAAATAACCTGAAGAATTTCCTTATTGGAATAGGGTGACAGATGGTGTTCATAATGATAATACTTGATGTCTTGGATCAGTAAGCCTAACATGAAATGATGATTAAAACCAAATTAATAAAACATCTGGAAGATGAAGATATCAAAGATTCTAACTAACCTGGTTTCTTCAAAGAAAAAGCAATTCTCTGAAGTCCAGTAGATTAATGAGAATTTACAAACAGCAGGAATTATCATGGCCTTCCAGTCTTTCACAGGGACTTTTAAGACTAGTTGAGACAAACTTCTGTGAGGATTTGCTTTGAAAAAGCAAATGACATCTTGACAGTCTTCTAGCTCTATATTTCTATTATTCCTCAGTTGAGCTTGCAATTTCAGAGCTATGCCCTCCTCTTTGAGAGATTATTCATGGGTACACTCCACTAGTGACTGCTGCAACAGATGATTAGAACTGTCAAGATAATTTTAATTATTCTTACCAGTTGACAAGTTGCCTGTTATTCAACTATTAGTTTTTCCTCCAGCCTTCTGTATTTGTAATGGTTTATTTGGATACATAAAGATAGAGATGCTGAATAACCTTGAAGTAGAGCTGCTTAAACTGAAGCCCATATAGGATGAAATTTTCTATATGTCCTACCTGTCTCTGACAGTCAGCACCGTAGGGACTTCCTAGACTGTAGATTGCATCCATATGACATGTCATTGTACCTGATGGCCTCATTATCCATGCATTTGATCAGTCCCTTTTCTGAAACAACTGGTTCTTTGCCACAACATCCTGTGACAATGAGTTTTCCCATGAACACTTCTTTTAATCCATTCAGTGATGTTGCATTACAGTGCAAACATTCTGTCAGAATGCAAATATTGGATTAAAGGCTAATCTCTCTGGAGAGAAGGCCTCTTCAGGAATATATTATCACTGTCAACCAACAATCTTTTAGCATCAAGCAAACCAAACAAGACATTTCTACATAGCCCAGATTGCTTCATAGAGGATACTCTGTATTACATTTTCTGATAGACCAAAAGCAAGATCTTCATTTGACAGCAGCACGTAGTCACCTTGGGCTGAAGGTGCTCATGACCAAAGTACACCTAAAGGCAAATGCTATGACCCAACCTTGAAAGCTGGTCAAAAGAAAATTACCTTGACTAATTACCGGAAGTTACCCTCCTTATGTGTTCTTTCAGGATTAAGCTCTGGAATAAATGCATAGAGTCAAATTTCATCTGTATTTAAAGGCTTGGATTAGACAAGTCAGACTCAACAAAATATTACAGTTCCAGAGCTGCCTGAGCATACCAACTCCTGCTGCATTTATAGTCCAAAATAACCACTGCAAGAGTGACTCTTCTTGCCCAACAAGTTCAGATCTTAATGAATCCCACACTCTTCCTCCAGTCAGTGATTTTCAGCTGAGGACAAACTAAAGCACAGCTGCTGTACTTGCCTTAGTGTGCAGTCTTGATAATCTTGCCACACACATGCCCTGAGCTATTGCTGCCAACTTGAACTCCTTGAGAGCAGCCACATACTGAGAGGTGCAGTGGGCTTTGTACTTTGCCACTGACCAGCCTGCAGCTGTGTGGTGCCAGCATTTTTATAAGTATACTTGAAGGAACTGAGTCATATGCTTTGCACAATCTTTTGTGACAACATAACTATCTCTATCAACCAAAATTATCATTAAAACAAAAGTACAAAACAAGATTTGAAGACACCATTTTCGCGGAAAAATTTCATTCATCCTTATTCTTATCTCCTGTTGTTTTAGTGGGTTCCCTACTGCTTGAGACTGGCATTGTGAGGTACCCTAAACATGCCATGTTGCCATCTATCTTTTTTAAATATTGCCACTGTGTTCCAAAAGTTCTAAAAAAATCACCACAGGTAGTTGCTATTCTTTGTTCAAGTATGATGGCAGCTGTTTAACATTTGCCCTACTTATTGATGTGATAAGGTATTTCACTGTCCTTGTAAGAGGCAAATATACAATTCCACTTCACTCTCTTGAATACAGAAAATAAATATTTAGTTAATGGTGCTCCTGCTTCTAAAGCAGCAGTATTACCATCCTTCACTAGTATTAATCCATACTGGTTTTGCTGAAGTCTTTGAACCTGTCTCAACAATGGATACATTACATTTACTGGCACTTTCACAGCTCCTTCAGCAAGATGCTTCATGGTAGGCTACTAAAAAATTAGAGGATTGAACTTTTATGGGCAGAAAACTGACTAAAAAAGAAAAGAACAAAAAATTAATACATTGCTAACTTTTCCTTATAACAGCATGTTAGCAGTAGTTATCTCAAGTCTCCATGTGCTTTATATATTTCCTAATAATTTGGAAGGAGTGTGGAAAAGTGATGTCTGTCAGAACTAATGAAGAGGGCTTTGAATAATTTCAAGGATATAAAGATAATATAAATGAACAAATACACAGTGACAAATGAAAAGCAAAATAACACACACTGGAGGGAGAGATGGGAATTCTTCGCATTAATTCTGAATTAATTGGATTAATTTAGGAAGGCCCTGAGCTTCCCTTTGGAATTGGCAAGGAAGATGATACCTTGGAGTGCAGCTGCAGTCAGAAAAGCAAAACAAATGTGGTTTGAATACTGTCATGTTCTGTGTCACATCCACTGTGGTCTTACCTGAAATGTTGTGTACTTTCCTGATTGCCCAGCACCTTCTGCTTGTGATCCTGATTCTATACTTTCCAGTGTCTTTCTCAAAGATACGAAGATACATATTGCTCAGCCAGATAGTACCTGTGCCTTTCCTTACAGAGCATGTTGTTTTTGCAGGAAAATATGAGTCTGATTAAGGAAATTAACGACTTGCGGCAAGAACTGAGGGTGGCCAACGCGCAGGTGAATGAGCTCCAGTCAGCACTGAGATTAAACAAGAACAAAAAGGCAATTCAAGACGCAGGTAAATAGTTCTTGTATATGTTCCATATTGTTAGTACTCATGGCAGAAGCTCTTTTTGTCCTTGGTGAACAGTTCTATGGCTGTCTGTGTTTCATTCTAGCTTGTCTTCCTGGTGGTACCTGTTACATTTTAATGTTAATTGTAGAAGCTGCTAAATCCTGCAGATTCTTACTATTTAGATCTACTACTTCACCCCTCAAAGATGCTTTCCTTTGTTCATGCCAAAGAACTGTATGAGCTGGACCTTTGTCACTGTACTCTGTCCTCTCTATTTTATCTTCTAGCTCCCTCCAGTGAACGTCTGTTGAGCCCAGCTGTCCTGAGGTTGAATCCAGAGATGGAAAGTGAAAAAATCATAGAAATTCAGCAGCTAGAAATTCAGTATCTGCGAGACCAAATCCAGGAGAAGGGGCAAGCCCTGAACAGTCCAGGTTCAGTCTCTTTCAGTCAGAAATCTTCCTGACCTGAATCTGGGAAGAAGGCACAAGACACAGCAACACTGACGTGGTTCAATGATGCCTTATGTTATTATATCCTCCTGGCAACATCAGAAATGCAACAGCATAGCGTAGACTTACATGATCCTATACTCTTCCACTAGAAGCATTCATGAAACAATCAGTGCTCTGAACACTTCTTCTACTTTCCTGAAATCTGCCCTTTTGATGAGACTTAGGAGCCAAAAGAAAAAAAATAAATTTGTGTTAGTGTTAAGACTAATCTTTGTGCCTTCTTGCTAGGTACTCACCTTTCTCTTGAAAATGAATGTGTCCTAATTCAGAAGAGCTGGTCAAACTGTAAGCCTTTTCTGCTAGAATTCTAATTTGGTATCATTGTGCTGCAAAATTCAACATCAGCCTTTTATTTTCCAGTATTAAATTGCCTATGTCCATACAAAAGACTGCTGCTTTTAAGACCAATGACATTGTTATTCCAAGCAGGTATCCAGTCACAGATTAACAATCAATTCCCTGTGAGGGCAGGCTTTGACTCAAGCACACCCAAGCTAGACCCCTTGGTAAAGACTCTGCCTCCTGTCAAGAGATATGTTGCCTCATCTGCTACAATAATTTCAGTAGGACAAAAAAGGTAGCCCAGTTTCAAACTCCCAAAATCTGAAGTAAAGTCCAAACCTTATGTCATAACTCCTATAACTTTGACAAACTGATTTTTGTTTGTCTTTTTTTCAACATCCATATTACCTTTAGTTCAGTTTTTCAGTGAAATTCTCCTAATAAGTCACTCTGCAAAGTACTCATACACAAAAAAAGGCAGGGAGTAATTTCTTTAATCATGGGGGGGGGGTAGGGGGAAACCCTAAATGATTCATCTTTTGTTGTCAGTGCATGACACACTGTCCCACTGAGGAGTATTTCACATCTATGAGAAGCCTGAGCTACTGGTTAAGCATGGAACTATATGGTAGTACAACAGCCAGTACATTGCTGTTTAATTTCCTATCCTGAGTTGTGGAAAAGTGCTTTTAATATACCCCTAATAATCTTATACAGAAGAAGGTGGTGCCAGGGCTGGGTAACATGTAAGCTGCATTACCATCAGGGAAACTAGATTCATTTCCAAGGCAATACCATGGCAAAATAGGTGGTTCCATGAGCTCCAATGATTTTGCAGACTTCAGCTGAGTGCTTTGTCCATGAATGTGGAATTAAGTTTCTTTAGTCTATTTTTTTTTTTCATTTTGCATCTTTAACCTGTATGGAGCATAGGTTTCACAAGAGCAAAAGGAAGAAGTTAATGGTCTGTTAATGGGCTAGCTTAACAGCCTTTCTTCCTCCTCCCCTCCCCATATAATCATCTTGATACTTCCTGTACAGAAAGAGGATGTAATTAATGTAATTAGTAAATATTTTAGAAACTAGTTCCCTCTAAAATTTTCAGGACACACCCATTTTAATTTGCTAGGCTCTCGTGTGGTATAATTTTCCCCTCTCTCTGTCAGAACAAATTGAAGGCTAGAATCATGCAACACACTGCTTTAACAGTTGTGGTTTAGAGATATGCAATCAACTTTTCTGAATAAGAAGACTCTTTTCCTAATATGCCTATACAGATAGTGAATTATTTCTAAATGGTGACTGATATGCCCCTATGTCACCCTCCTTAGCAAATTTTAAAGGTAATACATAGCCTGTCAGATGAAGCCTAGGTAGCTTTTGCTGCCAGAGTAGGCTGAAGAGGATTTTGGACTTGATCTTAGTGGCTAAGTGGCACCTAAAACATTGCTTGTATTAGGGGAGCATTAAACATCAGGCACAGCAGAGTGTTACAACTAAACTTCAGCAGACCTGCTGGAAGCAAAATAGATGTACAAGCCCCTTCTACACTGGGAAAAGCAGACCAAGGTCAAACTTCGACATATAAACTCTATAAATGTTTCAGAATTAAGTTGTAACTGGATTATGGTTTTGTGTGCTAATGGTATTCTGAATTCTCTCAGGGTGCAGAAACATCTGCTTTCATCTTTCTCTTGACCTGCATTGTTCTGTTCCTCCTTTTGGTACCTCCCTAAAGGAGCTGGTAAGCATTTCATGCTCTTATAAAGCTACAGCCCACTTTTTAAAATGACTGTGTGGCTATCTGAATAAGGTTTCCTCTTAGATGACTTCTTTGCTAACTGGGCCAACTAAAAAACCAGGTTTTTCTGGATAGGGCAAGCTCATTGTTCAAAGGTGTTTGTATAGGAAAACCTATCACATACCATTTGTTTTTTTTACATGTAGGACAACATCCTCTGTACTGATGATATTTCACAAGTCTCAAAAGACCTATCAGATTTTTCTCAGACAAATTCCTGAACCTGTCACACTACTTGGTTTCTATTTGATTAGCATATCCTAAGCTTCCCTTCTCACAGCCTGATAAAAAAGTAGCATGTGACTTAATAACCAAGCCTCCCTTTCCATTAGCCAGGCAAGAGCTGTTGTTCAGTCCCGTTCTCTTCTTCCTGCATTTCCCTGGAGATGTTCCAGCTGCTCAGACTAACGGTAACGATCCCTTCTGCTATCATGAAACCTAGGCAGGAAGGAGGGGACATTGATCAGTCTGGGAATCCCATTCCCCTACTGACTTCAACATTCCTGCTACTCCTTTTTAAATTCTTCAACTCTTAAATGACTGCTTTCCTCTTTCCCTGATTTCTCTCAAAATACCCTTTTTTCCCCACTGGATTACCAGGAAATCAAGTCTTCTGCAGCATGGTAAACTCTGCTGGTGCTGCTGTCTCCCAGGGAGGGGGTTCTGCAGCTGCCTTTTGGTGGGAAGATGTGACAGTGACATCTTGCCTGACTTGAATGCCTGCCTGAATTTCTGCCACAGAAAGAGGCAGCCCTGATATGACTGGATGGCCCTGACCTATACAGTAGAGTAGGAGCTACTTTATTTAATACCAAATACTTGCTGAGTGTGTCAAATGTCCCCTAGCACTGCCAGCCTGGCTGCAGGCTTCTTCTCACCTCGCTGCCTGGGAGCTGCTCCCTGGCTCTGGCACTCCTTCAGCTCCAGCTGGGAGGAAGTGAGCCACCTTCCAGGATCGGTGTGTGGCCAGAGGCCAGATCCTGCCCGAGGAGGGAGGGAAGGAGGGAGGGGTAGCACCTGCACACCGGCGCGGCTCTGGAGCGTCTCCAAGAGCAGCAGCAGGTTTGCAGAGACGCCACCCAGCTGGGGAATGCACCTGCCCGGGCAGGAGGCGAGCGCTGCAGCCGGACCTCGGTGCTGCCGCGGCACCACGAAGGGGAGCCTCACCTGGCTCTTGGCACGCACTTGCAAGAGGAAGGGAAGAGATTTTCCCCGTGGGCTCCCTCGGTGGCTAGATGCAGTGGAAGGAAAACCAGGAAAAGCCATTGCTGCCAGCCTGGAGCAGGGAAGTGTGCCGCGTTATCGCATGTGGGCAGCGTCTGCTGCAGGTGAGCGATCCCTTCCTCCCCAGGAGCCGTGCGGGAAGGAGCTTCGGCAGGAGCTGCTGGCAGGTTTGAGGCTGCTTCAGACTTACTTCTTAAGAGACCCTGCTTCTTGCCTCCAATTTATTTCTTCTTTGTGCTATTGTTTCCTCTCGGCACTTGGAAGGCTTGGGAGTCTCTTGTTCCCTTGGAAGTCCCAGGCCACCCTTGGCAGAGGTGCATCAGGACGGGCTCTGCGGGGTCATGGATGCCTGTTGAGCGTACAGAGAGGAAGGGGAACATGACATTTTACAATGGAGCGTGCCAAAATTGTCTAGATCTGTGTAAAAGGCAGCTGTGCACTAACCCTGTTACAACAAGCCCTCCCCCACCCTTAAGCCCAGAGCCCCTAGGCTTGGGGAAAGAAGGGATAGTCCACCATCACCCAGGGCTTCCCTGGGGCTTCCCAAATGGAGTCTCACAGCAGGAGCACTGGTGGGACAGATGCTCACTTCTGGAAAAGCATTATCCATCTGTCAGGGGTGAGAGGGTGGGCTCTCCCCAGAGGTGCAGATCAAACTGCATAGGTTTGCATGGATTCTGAGCAGCCCAGGAAAGGAGGAGCATTGGGAATTGGTTGTTGGTGTGGCAGGCAAAGGAGTGTGGATCTCTTGCTAGGATTTTGGGCCAGACAGATAGATGCTACACAGAAGCCCCATTACTCCCATTCCTTGAAGGTTCCTTGATCCCCAGTCCTGAGTTCTCAGAGAGGGAGCTTTCCCACATGCTCCCAGGTGCACAGGCAGGCCTTGAGCACCATGACACTCAGAGCTTCTGGTTTGTGCATTGGCAATAATTCAGTCATAAAATGAGATATATGAGCTTCATTCTCTTTGAGCCTATAGGGAGTTAGAACAGAATCAAATATGCTTAGGAAGCATTTCTTTACTGAAAAGGTGGTCAAACACTGGAACACATCTCCTAGAGAATTGGTTGATACCCCAAGCCTGTCAGTATTGAAGAGGCTTCTGGGCAATACCCTAAAAACATTCTTTAATTTGGTCAGCCCTGAATTGGTCAGGCAGTTGGACTAGATTATCATTTTAGGTCCTTTTCCATTGAAATACAATAGAATAGACAATGCAATAGGCTAGAATAGACAAACTAGAATACAATAGACAGAATAGAATGTACTGTTTCAGTTAGAAGTGACATACAACAATTCAGGGCTGACTCTCTTGGTAAAGAAATGCTTCCTAAAGCATTGGAAGTTGAAAAAATTACATGAAATTATGGGAAAATGTTTATGCCTATTTTGGACTAAAGATTTTTGTGAGGCACAGAGTGGTAGCAGGTCTGTCCCAATCAGGCTATGGACAGATAGAAGCAGCAAATGAGCTGTGATCAACTGGGAAAACAGAGGGCTGAGATGGCTTGGATTTGTCTGAGATTGTGAAGTTCTGTTGGCTCTCATCCACACTGCTGAGGTAAATAGTTTTATGCATTGTTATTTTATAGCAAACCTTGTTGAACTCTCCCAGTCTTCATGATGCTCACGAAGGCCACATAAAAGCTGCATAAAACCCTTCCAAGGCTGGAAGTACAAGGAAGTACTGCAGAAGCCTGTCTCATCCCCAGACTTTCCCTCCTAAACCGTGTGGGTAAGCACTGTTTCATGGGGTACCCTGGGTTTGAGGAAAAGAGGAAAGTGAGGAATATTTCAAGAGCTGAATTGTAGGTGGCTCTGAAATTGAAGTGTTAATTAATGTACAGTCCATGGCCTGTCTGCCAGATATCAGTCTGTCAGGCACAAAAAGTTTATAAGTAAATAAATATATAAATGTATCATTCCGAGGCATTCAGCCAGTGTACATCCCCTGCACCTGCAGCCAGGAGTGGCCAGGAGCACAGGAGTGATGATGACCCTCAATTTCCAGTTAAATGTTGTCAGAGTAGGGAAAGAAAAAAACAACCAACACAATGAAAAAGGAAAAACATGAATATTTTTGTTTTCCTGCATTCCTAGTGTTTTCCTGTTCTTCCTCCACAGCTGCCAGTCAGCAGTGGGGAAGGACAGTATGTCACTTTTTTCCTGAAATGTGCTCTTTGGTCTTAAAGCATTGTGTGGCTGGGCTGGTCCTCTCCTCCTTTTTCTCTTGCATACAGAGATGAGAGTATAGAAGGTGCTGGCTTCAGTAGTGAGTAAACGTAGAGATTAATGACTTGTGATCCACACTATCAAATACCCAAATGGCCCAATCTGATGGGGCCAACTGGCTTGTTATGGTCTATCCCAGACCATTAAGACCAGGTAGCCAAAATGACACCAAAAGAAGGGGCAACAGCTTTGGTTGGCTGTCCTCCCTCATGGCAGAGCAGGCATCTGTATTCCTTCCTTTCTCTCAGTCTGATCTGGGCAAAGTCATGTGCTGCACAAAACCAAGAAAGTCCTTTGTGCTGCACAAAGCCAAGAAAGCAGATCAGCAAAGTTGCTATGAGATCTAGGTTCATCCCTTCTTCAAGGAGTGATGGGTGACAGCCCAGGATAGGGCTGCTTTGGTTTAACATATAAAGAGAGTTTTCTGAAGAGGATGGGAGGCAATGCACCCAGCCTGAGGAATGAGAAAGTGTAGCTAGATTTAAGGAGGAATGTTTTCATGGTGAGGGTGATTTAACTCTGGAATGATCCCTGAGGGGCTGTAGATCCTCCATCCCTGACATGTAAATAAATGGGGCCCTGACTTGCTCAGTCTGACTTTTCAGTGAACTCTGCTTTAAGCAGGTGACTTCACAAGGTCCCATCCCACCTTAATTATTCTGTGATTCTAGGAGTAAAAATACTCATATTAGCAGCACAAACCCTCAGGGTCTAGAGAAGCAAGTGTGGATGGTTTTAGAGCAAAAGATTATATTCCCAGAACATTTTCAAACAAACATAAGGAAACATGAAAGCACGCTTCAGTGGAAGCCTTTGCCCCTCCAAATCATTTGTTTAATAGAGGTTAATGTAACACTGGGAAACTCTCCAAATAATTTGTTTAATAGAGGTTAATATAACACTGGGAAATACATGCTTGTAGAGGTGATACCTAATTTTGTTCCTTGGACAGATGCTCCTATGGTTTTATTTTGCTCCCTTGTCCTTCTTCTGAGCAAATAAAAAACTAAAATGGTTAAATTTTAAAAAGTAACATGAGAATTCAGTGCTGTAGCTTGATTTTTGATCACATTTTCCCTCGTTGTTTATGCTGTTGTGGTTTTCTTGTTTACTCTTTGACTTGTGTAACTTGGGTCAAGCAGCAGAAGGACATAGACTTTGCACTTCTCCAAGTTTTATGTTCTCTTAGATTTAAATCTCAATCTAATCTACAAACTTGTTATGTACTAGACTCACCCATTCACTGGTAAGGAGGAGATAAGGCAGCTCTGTGCTTGGAGAAGCAAAGGCAGGAGGGGAGCAATGTTTAGCACCAAGCTGATTTACATAAGCTGAGGAAACAACTCCGGACTCAAAGGCTCCTTGCCTCTCTCTACTGTAACAGTGCCCCATGACATCCTCACCTTCCTGGGGACTTGTGTCCTGGGCACACAACAGCACAAGGTATCTGCTCACGTAAAATCAAAGGTATCTGTCTCACGTAAAATCAAAGTGCACCCCAGCAGGCACAAACCAACACGCTCAACCACAGCTCTTTTCTCTCTCTAATCGGTGCTTTCTGATTGTTCTGCCTCCAGCCAGGAGCTGCAGGTTTCCCACGGGCCTCCCAGCAAAGGTGCCTGTCCGGAGCCCGGGTTTCTGTGCCGCAGCCCATCGCTGCCAGGCAGCAGCAGCCGAGCAGGAATAGCCCTTTGCGGGTCCCGGCCCTGCAAACCCGCCGTGCCCGCCGCCTTCCCGGACACGTGCTGCCGCTGGCAGCGGGCCCTGAGCCACGTCCAAAGTGACCTCATGCTCCATCACAGCCGGGGAGTGACTCAGGAGGAGCCTGGCCTGACACTGTCAGGCGGTGTCTGGTTCAGGCACTCCCCGCACAATTGTCCTCCCTCTCCCCCCGGCCCGCCTTGGCTGGGCCCCACTGAGGGGGTTTTGAGGCGTTTGCTGGCAGCAAAGGCGTTGCCATAGGGAGATGCAGTCTGTGGAGAACAGAGACAGGGAGAGCGATGGGAGGCAGGATCCCTGGTGTGTGCAGAGCTGCCACGTGTGGAGGTCATAAATTGTCCCTGCCTGTGTGTAATGAGCCCTGAGCCCCAGAGCCGAGCAGAGCAGGGACAAACAGAGTGTTTGACATGGGCTGGTGGGCTCCTGAGAGCCATTTCTAGCAGGCAGGGTGGCTGTCCCCCCACCCAGGAGAAGTGACACAGCTCTGACACAAGGGACCTGAGTCAGTTCCTGTCCCTGCTGTGGGCTCCTGAAGGACTTAGAGCAGTCCATGCATGTGCCTGAGGTGGTCAAGGGTGCATTATCCTGTCTAGGAGGTGACCAGAGAGGCTGTTCTTGGGTCTCCAGGCTCTGCCTCGTGTCTCCCAGGCTCAGCCATCCCTGACATGCTGTCCTCTCCAGCAGGTCTCCATGGTTTGGGTACCAGCTGTTCTAGAGGGTCCCTGTGGTGCTGTGGTTCTAGCTGGAGCACTCACATGCCAGGGAGGAACATTATGTGCGAGAAATGCAAGTGGTCTCCACTCTTGGTCTAAAACTGTACCCAAAGACTTGTTAAGGGGGGCCAGGGTAGAAGGGACACAAGCCTGGGAACCATGAGTGGTGGGCTGAGACAAGGTGCTGTGCCCAGGGGAGCCCAGCTAAGCACAGCACCTCAGAGCCAATGCTGCCCTTCCTCTGCTCCCCTCCAGTGGCAAAGTGCTTCACAGACCAGCAGCAAGGAGAGCAAAATCTCAGGGTGCCAGGCCACTGCTAAGCGCTCTTTCCAGGGAAGTGCTGAGATCATTGGAGATGTGGCTACCATATTTCTGTAGGGAACTTCTGAGGGGAAACCAATGGCAGGGATGGGGACAGGGCTGAGAACATGCAACTGTGGAAGATCTCGCTCTTCCAGCCACTGAAGTGGAAGAGTTAAACCCTGGTCCTGACCCCCACCTCCCATTCTGGGCAGCAGAGCCAGTTAGTGACAAGAGGCTGATGCTGATGAGGGAGCATGTGAAGCCGGAGCTGTGAATGGGGCTTTATCCCAGGAGGGACCTGCCTCTGCTCCGTCCCTGCCCTGCTGCCAGCACCAGCTGCAGGCAGAGTCCCTCGGGCAGCAATGTGCCAGCAGCCTCTGCGCAGGGCACACGGGGCTGGGGAGGCAGGAGACTCGCCCTTGGGCAGGCCGGGGCTCCCCCACAGCACATGGAGGTGTCCCACAAAGACGTGCTGATCTGTTCCCTAGCACACAGGGCTTCTGTGAGGGGAGCACAGTAAGGTCTGCAGGCCAACCTGGAGCAACCAAGGCCCAGAGTTCAGCACAGGATTATTTGGTACAGGGGAGCAGGGTCTCTGTTTAATGATATCTTCTCTTCTTGACTTTTTCAGATGAAAGACACAGGAAAGGAAGGAGACAGCCCTGGCTGTTCCCCTATGGTGCTGCTCTGGGAACGCTCCATCATGTTCCACAGCCCTGCCTCGGTGGTGGGCTCAACCCCAGCATGTGGACCATAGCTCTCCAGGTGGCACCACTGCAAAAGGAAGTTCCATCAGGATCCCGAGAATGAGACCAAGACATCACTGCTGGAGAAATGCAGCTGCCTTCACCACTGCTGCTGCATTGAACCTCCATTTGCTGTAAGGGTGCAAATTCATCTGTGCCCTCTTCACCCAGCTGCCCACCATGCCAGAGCTGGCAGAGCTGAGCAGCCCCCGCACTCCTGTGGATGCGGACCACATCCAGAGGAATATCTTGGAAGAGCATGTGGAGCTCTGGTGGTTCCAGGACCCCAAAAAGTCCATCCTGTGCTATGGGATGGCCGTGGTGCTGATCCTGGCCTGCGGGATTGGGGGCATCATCCTGCTGTACAGCACTAGCAGCCGGTCTGGAGAGTGGCGGCTCGCCGTGGGCACCACGCTCTGCCTCCTGGCCCTGCTCGTGCTGCTGAAGCAGCTGCTGAGCTCTGCAATCCAGGACATGAACTGCATCCGCAGCCGGGATCAGATCGAGCTCCTGAAGAGCGGAGGCTTCTCGGACTGCCTGGTGCTGCTGCTGAGCGCCCTGGTGCTGCTGGTGTGCGGCGCGGTGCTCACCATCCTCTCCACCACCTCCATGCAGCTCAGCCCCGCACGGCCGCTGGCCAGCATGTTCACCAGCGGGGTCATCCTCCTGACTGCCGGCGGTGCCATCCTCCTCTGCCTGCTGCTGTACCTGCTGTGCACCTCCTGCCGCCGGGCGGCTCCTCGGAGCCTGGAGACCGGCGAGATCCGCGTCTTCACCATCTCCGGCCGCCTCGCTGGAAACAGGCGGCTTCCCCCGACCTCCAGCATGGCCAACCTGATCTGACCCGGGACACCTCTGTGTGAGCCTTAGCGGATACAACCTGTCAGCGATGGCCTTTCCCCAAGGAGGGGCGAGAGCTGCAGTATGCCTTGTTGGAGATGGCCGGCGTTTGCTTTGCCCCAGGCTAGTGGCACAGCACAGACGCGGGGTGCCTGGACGGGCTCTGACCAGGCTGGCATTTTATCTCCACAAAGCCTCCTGTGTCAGCTGCTGCCTGCATGGCTGTGACCCATGTTACAGAGTGAAGGTGAGCCTGTCCTGTACCCCTGGGGATCCCAGTACTTGCTTGGTTCCTGCAGCTCCTGGAACTGTGTCATATGGTCTCCTGGCAGGAGAGGCTGTAATTGTGGGTGGTATAAAACCAACCTGTGCTCTGTGCAGAGCCTCCAGCTCCTGAGTGAAGTAGAGCCTCTAGCAGCTGGTGAATGGCAGGAGATATTTTGCGTGTCAGCAGGCATGAGGGAGCCTGGTGGGAGGTATGGCTGCAGGGGCTGCTCCCAAGAAATCACCAGTGTCTGTGGGAGTGAGTGTGGGATTTGCACAGGATTATGTGTGCCAGACCCACAGCATGGCTGGAGCTCACATAAAATGCTGTTTGTGATTGCTATGCCAGGATCTGTTCCAGTGTTACATTTCTGCAGCCCACCATCACCTGTGGTTTATCCAAGGGGTGATGATGGGCTGTTGGTGTCAAGGCCCTGATGGGTTATCTGTGCTGGACTGAGTGTTGGGGCTCTGTTATCATGCCAGGGTACTCCAGCTACATGAGCCACAAACAGCAAGGTGCAGTTGCTAGGGGATGGTGATGGGATGCCCAAATCCTGGCACTGGGGCTGGGGCTGCCCTCTGCAAAAGCTGTGTGAGGGGAGAGTGCTGTGCCCTCCCACAGGAGTTTCCCAGGCAGAGGCACCTCTGCTGCCAGGAGCCCTGCAGCTGATCCCAGACCCTGCTTGTTTCCATGCTGTTTCTGTCTGCCAAGTGCTGCAGCTGCTGCAGGGCACAGAAGTTCCTCTACTGTCACTTGGGCCTTGCCTTGAGCTTTTTTTGGTGTTTTATCTCTACAAGGTGTCTTGTTTTATCACCAAGGTGTCTCTACCAGAGGCAGACTAACAACTCATCCCAGGAACTTTTCCTGTGACTTAAGTCTAATTTACCTGTGAAAATTCTCATTTCCCTCATAGACTCACTAACCCTTTCACTGCCCTTTCCATAGACTTAGATCCCAACCTCCTGCTTAAAATGCTCCTGCATGACCTTCTCTTCCTCTTAGCCAGCTGGTCAGAGCATGGTGCTAATCACACCAAGGTCACAGGTTTGAACCCCATGTGGGCCATTCTCTTAAGAGTTGGACTCTGTGATCCTTCTGGGCCTCTTCCATCTCAGACTATTCTGTGATTCTTCATCTCTTTGTCTGCTCCCATCTTTCCTTCACCTGAGTTGCTCTGCCCTATATGTTGGTTTTGCTCATTATTTGCCAAGTGTCCTCTGCAATGGAACACGACTGAGCTATTGTTTTTTGGTGCCTGGTAGCAAATTCATTTGGAAGAGGATGGTAGCTGATTCCCTTGCTAACAGCACTAATCACTGTCTATGTTACACCTGGAGGCAGTGTCAGAGCTCACCATCAGCTGGTCAGTAAGGGCTTCACCCCTTCACAGCTCCAGACCAACCATCCCCAGTGCAGTGAGATCTCATGAGACCACATCTTTATTCACCTGCTCTTGCCCTGCTCCTGCTGACTTTCCTTTGCCTGAAGCCTTGGATTGCTTGCCCCAATGTACAGGTACATCATTTGGGCTTTTTTCTCTGTATCTCTGTTATTTCTATATTTTCCTCTGCCACTTTTACATCATCTGTAGATGTTATTAAACTGCTGTTTCCTCTTTTCTCTGCATCTCCTCCCTTAATCTGCCCAAGACCCCTGAAGGTGATGGTGAGCTCAGATGGGCCTGTGCTAAATCTGTTCAAAGCTGAGCTGTTCTTCCCCGCTGGGCTGTTGGGCCCCAGGTCCACCAGGGACCTCTGAACTTACACAGGAGGGGACAGGCCAGAGCTGAACGGTTTTGCACCGTCAGCACTGCTGCTGCTCTGCACGTCTGTGTCAGTGCATGTGCAGTCATGCCAGGCTGCACCCCTCTGCCAGCACCAGTGGTCCAGCAGTGACTGCCAGCTCCACCAGCCCACACGTGCTGACAGGCCACAGCTGCCTGCACACCAGCTGTTTTGCACATCTGGGCATTTCTGTGAAGAGGCGTGACTGTGCCCAGCTCGCAGCTCCGTGCTGCCTGCACATCAATGTGAATCCTGTCCCCTCCGTAGTCCCTTCAAAATGTGCCCCAAGTGCCTGTGATTGTGCCAGAGAAGGGTGATGGACTGTGGGCCACGACAGCAACCCAAGGAGATGGTGGCTGGGTGTCCAGCTGCCCAGAGGGACAGCCTGTGCTGCCCAATCACTGACTCCCCTCTGCAGCACAGGTGCTGGTTTGTTTCTTGGTTCCTGTGTTATGTGTGGATATACATAATAAAGTGTTAGAAAAGTTGATTGTGTTGAAGGCTGATACTTGAGCACAGGCCTCTCTGCAGAGCAGAGGTGTCAGGGCTTTTCAGGGCTGACCTCAGCCCAGGGCAATAATCTCAACAGCCCAGGATCTCTCGTGTGGCTGTGGTTTTGGATCACCAGCCGGTGTGACAATGCCACCACAGCCCCAAAAATGCATGTACTTCTTCTCTGATACACAATTCCTACCTCCAGATGCATGTTAATCTCTCTCTGCTCAAGAACCCAGATGTATCCAGATCCCCTTCCCACTGCTCTGTGAACCTGAGACCTGGCCATGCCCCTGAAAGATGCTCACATGGAGCAAACAAAGCCTCCTGAATATGTCAGTGCTGGCTGGTTTGTTTACAGAGAAGCTGTTTCTCCCTGTGGCCGGGCTGAGCCTCGCGGCGGCAGCTGCTGCCTGACACAAGCTGGAACCAGTCTGCCTGCATACCTGCTCCTGCTCCCAGCCAGCCTCAGCCAGGCCCTCACGGCAGCTTCCTGGGTGGACCCCTGGAGAAGGATCCTCCTTTTCATGCTCTGACCCCTTGTATTCCCAGCTCTGCATGCCAGATGTATTGCTCTCTGTATTTCCTCCCAAACATGAGTTGCCAGGTTCTGCCCACTTGCACTGAAGCTGCCTGACAGGAGGCAGAAAATGCACACACACACATATGCACACACACAAGAAAACCTGCCATGTCTGTTTGGATAAAAAATAAATGGGTGGACTTATGAGCAGGGTCATAAGTAGACAAGCCATCCAACCACTAAGTGCTGAGGAACTGATGAGTAAGATCCTGGACAAATAAGCCTGGGTATTTTTAACTTCTTTTAAGACATCACTAAAACGAGACTAAAAAGACTGCATCTGGCACGAATTCATGTGATTGAAAAGCATGTTGAAAAGCCCAGAAAATACCCCCCAAATGACAATTGAAATGCTTTTTCCCAGCCCTCAGATTTAAATCTTTTACCCAAAAGACATTAGAAATACAAAAATACAGTGTATAGTGTATTTTCATTGGTAGCTGATGAGCCCAGAAGGCAAATGATGAGACAGTAACTGAAAAAGTAAAGCTCACTTTAGAAATATGGCATTTAAGAGCAAAAGCTGGCTGACCACTGAAAGAAGCCACCAGGTTTTCCTCCTGCTCAGGGCTTCAAGTGGCAGATTTGCTCTCTAGCCTGTCTCATCCATCCAATGCCTGACCCATTTTTCCCCTTTGGTTTACATTCTCTGAGGTGTATTATTTACTTTTTTTATACACTGTATGTTTTAATGAGTGGAGAAATAGAAAGGCAGTTAGCAGTGAAATAGAGACTTGAAGGAGAAGGGGGAATTAGCTGTGTGGCAGAGCTTTGAGAAATGCTGTCCCATGTTGATATCTCATGCTCTGGAGCATGACAAAGAGACTCCTGAGCTACCAGGGATGGTAATGACTGGGCTGTGCCCTGGGAAATCTTCCCAACCAGTTAGTACCAGCCTTATGAATCACTTACTAAAGGTGAATGCCACTGCTGCTCCCTGCTTTTAACTCCAGTGTAACCCACGAAGGCACGATCAACTCCAGCAGAAGTAACTTGCAGTTACCTGTGCCTCATGTGCTGTTCATCGTACCACAAAGATGACAGGAATGTAAAAATTATAGCATTTGTACAACTCCACAGCTGAAGAGACACGTGGAACTCTGTAATGGGTGCTGGGGCAGAGGGTCGTCTCACCCCAGTGCATGTGCCTGCCACTGCAACTGGCAGCACTGATGAGCTTGCAGAGCTGACACGGGAAAGGTGTCTTTTAGCTTGTCTTCCAGGAGAGGAAAGAGACAAAAGAAAGAAGGGCTGTGGCTGGAGAGACATGCACAGAAACCCTGTGATGATGCACCAGCCTGCCTGCACCACAGCAGGTGAAATATTTGTTTGGACAAGAGCACTCATTGTGCCACAGATGTGGTCTCTCATTGCCACCATTAGAGGAATGTATTTGTGGTCTTTGAAAGCACATGCAAAAAAAGCTGCACCCCAGCTGTGGGACCGAGGGTCTCCTCCCAGCACTGCCACTGGGAGAGTCCCAACAAACCACTGCAGGCCGAGGCAGGGCTAAATCATGCTTTAATCACACCTCAGAGTGACACGCAGAGAGAGACAGAGCAGGGCTGAGTCTGGCGCCATGGGGCAGTGGGGCCAGTGCCCAAGACCCTGTGGCAGCACCAGGGCAGGCTCCTCTTCCCACTTCACCTGGCTTTCCAGGCATGACAGGCACCACCTCCTTCATCCTCAGCATCCAAACAAGGCTGGGAAAGCAGCACCTGGTTTGGTGTCCCTGTGACAGTGCAGCCTACTGATGTCATGCTGTGACACTCTGGGACCAGCTGCCTTCAGCCTCCATCACCATTCCTAGCCCAACCCTCTCTCCTCTCTGCTCCTTTCCTCCTGCCCCAAACACGTGGGGCCCAAAGCCAAGGGCAGGCAGGAAAGGGGTGGAACTAAGGAGACAGCAAGAGGCTGCAGCAGTGGTGGCTGATTTGTAAGCTTGTAAGCTCAGATGGAGCGATGCAACTCGTGCTCCTCTTTTGTTGGCAGCTGCTCACTGGGCTGGATGTAGTTGTCCTCGATGAAGCCATCATCATCCTCAGCTTGCAGGTCGGCAGCATCAGGTATGGAATGGCTCCCATAGGAGCCCCTGTCCCAGCTGCTGCTGTCCTCCATGGGCCTGCCTCCAATGGAGCTGATTTCAGGCAGCGGCCGGTGGCGGTAGCTGGCAAAGTTCTTGTGGAGAAGCTTGCACTTGGCAGCCAGGGCAATCAGGATGGAGATGACAATCGCTGTCACTATGAATCCCACCAGGTATGGCCAGCTCCTTCCCCCCTTCCCAGCAGGCAGTGCAGTGGCTGTCACACAGGAAAGGCACATGGTCAGCCTGTGGCCCACCCAGTGTTCCCCATCCTCCAGCCCTGTGCCTGCTGCAGTGTGCTGCCAGCACCAGATCACTTTCATTAGGAGCAATATAGATGCTCTTCACCAAGACCAGCTACCAAGGGGGTGTGAACACTGGGGGCAAAACTGCCTGACAGCTGGCTGGTACTGCTGCCCATCACCGTGCAGTCTGTGCTCCATGTGGCTTCATGGCACCTGTTAACAAAGCCAGCAAACACCTCCAAGTGTTGGCCACCCTCCCACCAAGCCACTGCACCAGCATGGCCCAGCAGCCTGAGCTCTGGCACTGTGGGGCAGAGCAGGGGGTCTCCACCTGCAGCCCCATCCAGTATGACGGAGGACAGGAAGGTGCTAGACCTTATGGACACCTTTGAATCAGCACAACTTACTGTTGTTCTCAGCCACTGTGATCTGCTGTGTTGTGCTGAGCTCACGAGCAAACCGCTGCTTAATCTGGCAGCCCAGGTCCTGAGAATCCAGAGCTGCGATCTCCTGGCCCCTCAGCGCCGGGGGCGACACGCAGGTCACCTGCACAGCTGGGAGACAAATGGGCTGAGGTGGGATGGGGCTCTGTGCCCATCCCCTGTCCAGTTCAGAGAAGATGATCCCCACTTGCTCCTGGGTTGATGGGATGCGTTGCAAGGTGCTCCTGGCTCTGCGTTACAGACTCGCTGACCTTCAGCATATTGTAGGAAACAACTAAAAGGAAAATCCCCTGACCAAGGAACTGTGTGTGACTCTGATTAGCAGTTCCTTTAAACTGGATACAGACAAGTTCATGGATACCCACAGAAACCTCACTGCTCTTACTCAGAGCTGAGCTCGGGTGGTTGGAGCCTCCAGAGAAGGAGCTGCCAAGTCCTCAACAATGAAAATGTGGTCACTCCACAAAGATACATAAAGATGGATTTAGAGGCCAAAATGTACGTGCAACCCATTTCCCAGAAGAGTAACCAAATTATCCTGCTGACATTCTTAGAAACCCTTGGTAGAAATCCTGTGTAACTGCATGCAAGGAACAGGCACATCACCTTTTGGTTTACTGTAGGACAAAAGGGTAGGACAGAGAGCCATCTCAGACCTTACCCAGGGGTCGGAGCAAATGGATCAAGCAAGACTCCTACACTCGGGGTTCTGTCTGCCTGACACACTCCCTGCCACCCATCCCCTCCACTCACCTCGCCTGCGCTGCAGCCACTGCTGCAGAGGCTGCGTGCTGCAGTCACACACCCAGGGGTTCCCCTCCAGGCGGACCCACGCGACCGTCTCCATCAGCTGCAGGCTCCAAGTGTCCACAGAGACCAGCGCGTTGTGCTGCAGGTCCAGGTGGAAAAGAGACTTCAGTGGCAAAAGGAAAGGGACATCAAGCTCTTGCACGCTGTTGTTTCTTAGAAGGAGTGTGTGCAAGTTTTTCAGGCCCTTGAAAGTGTCCATGGGGATGTAGACGATGCCGCAGCTGCTCAGGTCCAGCAGACGCAGCGCCCCAAGGTTGGAGAAGACTGCTGGGCTCAGTGTGAGCTTGGCATTGCTGGAGAGGTTGAGAGAGTGCAGGGAAGGGAAATGCTTCAAGAGAGTCCTGTGATGCGGCATGACCAAGGAGTTGAAGGAGAGGTCCAAACTGGTGATGTTTCTTGGAAGGGAACTTGGAGCATGCTGAAGGCTCTTCCCACTGCAGTTGGCCCATCCCTGGGAAAAGACCTACTGTCTGAGATGGGCTATCCATGATGGGGAGTGTCTTTAGAGAGAGACTCCTCAAAGGTTCAAATGTCTTAATTACCCTTGCAAAGTTTGAAAAAAGCAAAGACACACACACTTTTAAAAAACACACGAGCTGCCAGATTGGAGTGGGCCTGGATAAATGGAGAAAGATGAGCAGGACAGCTCAGGACTGGGAGCAGCTGACTGAAACAGTAAAGGAGGAGCATGCAGGGCTGGAGGAAAAACCCAAATGGATGAGTGTGAAGGCAGCAGGTTGTCACCCCCCTGTCCTTCCGTACAGGGCAATTGTCATGCAGGGTCAGTTTGCAGAGGACCTTCCTTTTCCTCCCACGGACCCCCACCTCCAGCCCCCTGGGAGCTCTTGTGTGACACAGGGGCATCCTCCCAGCTGGAGCAGGGAAGCAGGCAGGCCTTGCCTGTTGCAAGGGCAGGCAGGAAGCTGACCAGGCTGCAGAGCTATAGGCGCCTGTACCAGCCACCCGTGCCTGGAGCAGCTCCCTGGGGCCTGTGCAGGACACTGCACCAACGTTTCCATCTATCCCATGTTCCTGAGGACACACAGTGAGTAGCTGTGGCTCACTGCTGGCTGGTTGTGTCAGTATTAGGAAACAAAACAGACCAAGAACCATTCACTGTCCCAAAAGACCAGCAGAACAGGATGGAAGGATCAGTCCATTCACATGGATGGATTTTTTTTTTTATTACCAGTAAAACTGGGTGCCCCAACTCAAACAGTTTTGGAGAGCAGTCCCCAGCATGGGTTACTTTTGCCTGGGCTTTTAGTGGGAGGGGGTCAAATGTCCAAACTGAAGCTGCCAGAGAGCAGATTAGCAATTTAAATTTGGTTGGGCAGGCATAAGCTCCTGCTAAGTGCTGTGTTTGGACAAGCAGAGATGCTGTGCTTTAAGTTCACTGTGGTCCATAGTCGTGGGTTTCTGTGTCTGGCTCCATTCCAGATAGCTGGGCTTTCCATTTCTTTCACCTCTCCTTTCATCCTCCTGTCCACCTAAATCTCCTATCAGACCCTGCTGTTCCTGCTCAGTAGAGGAACAGATATGCCCTTAAAAACCCAGGGTGCTGAGGACTGGGGCCCTCATAATTGGGCCAAGCCACAGGGGCACCACATGGGTCCTGTTTCCAGCTCAAACACAGCTGGGCTCAGGGAGGCTTTGGAAAACAGTGCAAACCTTTGGGTGGAATAACTGAGAGCTCAGTGGAAAGGTCAGTGGCCCATGACAGACACTTTCCTTCATTCTCTCCGCTCCTGCCTGATGCAGCCAAGCTGCTGGCTGCAGTGCTTGTCCCAGTGGCTTAGTTGTGTTTCCTGCTCCTTGCCACATGCTCAGGGATCCTGGCCCCATACTTGCCAACCACCCTGGCTCCAGTCACTGCATCACCATGCACATGCACGAGGGAAAGGAGTGAGGAGTTGGGACCTCATCATGGATGTGTCTCATGGCTGCTTGCCATGCACCCCTTACGGGCAGCTGTGTTACACCTGCAGCCAAGAGACCTCCACAGTCAGAAATGCCATGAATCAGACAGTGCTTTGCCAGGCCACGCTCTGGTGAACAGGCTGGATAACACGACATGTTCATCCCAAGGCTGGGAGCAGGACAGCCAGGCTTTGGGCAGGGGCAAACCACCCCTGTGGCTGGTGGCCACCGGCACAGCACATCTCCCAATTAACTCCGCTGGCTCCCGTTGGTTTTCACCACCCGTCTTCTCTTGAGCTGTGCAGAGCAGGAGCTGCCTGCCGGGCCCTGCTGCCCCGTGGGCACCCCGGCTGTGCTGGCAGGACCAGGACCAGGGGCCCTGCCCACCCCCAGCTGCTGCCCCGCCGCAGCCCCCACGGCCCCCCTACCTGGTGCTCAAGGCTGCAGGGGTGTCCCATCACCACTGACCAGACGCAGAGGAGGCTACAGACCCAGCAGAGCATGCAGGTAGGAGCCATTTGGCTCCAGGAAACTTCCGGCCAGAAAAACAAGTCTCAGGGAGAGCTGGGAAGCCGGCAGAGCCGGCCGTGCCGTGCCGGGCGAGGTGTGGCCGCGGCCGCGCGGCTCAGGGCCGGGGCCGAGTCCCCACACGCGGGCCCCGCGGACAGCAGCGCCCGGGACCCAGCCCGGCTGCCCCCGGCCCGCTGCCGCCCCGGCCCCGCTCCGCCCGGGCTGGTGAAAGGTGGCGGTGCCGGTTACACATTAACAGCCGCGCCCCATCACCTCCTACCCGGGATCGGTGACCAGGAGTGCCTGCTGCGCTGTGCCTGCCGCGCCGTGCCTGCCGTGGGGGACACTGGGACGTGCTGGGGGACCTCCAGAGGGAGGAGGGGGCACCTCTGCGGCATCTGCCCTGGGACACCGAGCTGGAGGAGAGCAGCCTCAGCCTGGTCCAGGTGTTGGTCGCCGCACCTGGGACAGGGGCACACAGCCAGCCCCGGCCGGGGAAGCTGCGGCTGAGGCAGCAGGACAGTGTCCTACAGGAAAATAAAAGTCTTGCTGGGATTGAAGCAGAAAGGTGTTTAAAGCATGCAGCAAACTGGCAGGTCTCTGAGCCCAGCAGCAGCAGCAGCTCGGTGAACAGCACCTGTCCATGAGGGTCCTAGAGGATGGGAGTGCCTCACCACCTTCAGCACCCCCAAGCAGATCTGCCATTTAACAGTAGTTCTCCCTGCCAATCCTGCCGTGGAGCAGGTGCAGTGAAAGTCTGAGAAATCATGTCAAAGCAGCATCTCGTGGGTGTTTGCTGGCAAACCAGACCTGCTCCTGTGCCCACGGGTGCAGGCAGTGGGACAGGTGAGTGGGCAAGGCTGGCAGAGCCACAGGCCAGGCAGGGCCAGGCAGGGAAAGTGCTGTCTGCACCTGCTCCTGGCTTTGCCTCTGCAGCAAGAAGGAGCCCCAAGATCTCTTCCCTGCTTCCCATTCCCTGGTCCCACACCTGCTCAGCCAACTGCCAGCAAGAGCACTTTGGATGGAGCTGTCAGCAACTGGTACAGGATGGCCCCTCTTCCCCCAGCTGCCAAAGGGCTCCTCCACATCTGCACTTCCACCCTTTCCTCAGGGAAGGGGCTTCCCAGCAGCCTGTCCTTCATCCTGTGGGCATGTGCTGGATGCCAGTGCAGCAGGCAGCTCCTGCTTCCCAGCTGCTCAGGCAGGCTGGGGATGCTCATCTACCCCACTTCCAGGATGTTCCTATGCCTGGTGGGATCAGTCCTTAGCCCAGCCTTGTGGGGCCTCCCCAGGACCTGCTGAGCACATAAAACAAAACAAGCATCCAGAGAAGCAGGGTGAGAAAGTGCTGCTGAGGCAGCTCAGTCCATTGGTGGCTCTGCAGGGAGGTTGCATTTCCCATCAGGAAATGTATCTGTGCGTTATGGTTTCTGGCATGTGGTGCTGTGCATTAGAATGTGCAAATGATAACAAAAAGAGGTATTTTTGTCAGTCTTTGGTGTTAAGTCTGTTGTGATTCAGCAAAAAACTGAGGTCCATGAAATCAGCAGATATTCAGGTGCTTGGAGTGTCCTCTGGATTGGGCAACTGGAGCTTTCCATGTTGCAGGAGAACAAGTGTGGAGAGCTGCTCCAGCTGTGCTCACCTGTGCCTATCTCTCTGGTGCTCCTCTGGAGACAGATAAAGTAAAACTGGAACTGTAAGGTCCTGACTGGCCACAAAACTCCCCAGAAAGGCTTCCTACCCTACTCCAGCTGAAGAATCTGCACAGATAGACAGCACAGCTGATAGCCAGGTGCTCCTAGAAAAAAACACAAGCAAACAAATCATGTTTGGTCAGATTCCTCAATGGATCACTGAGATCTCCTGCTTATGGCCTGGTGTAGAGAATGACCCCATATGGCTCCCACTCTGCAAAAATTCTGCATGAATAATCCTATCCTCACACAGGTCCTCCTGAAAGAGGACATTTCACAGAGTGCACTGTAACTCGGGCTCTGTGTGATGCGCTCCCCCACAGCTGCCAGGGAAGCACAGAATGAGTGTAAGCACACAGTTCTGAGCCTGACGGGCCTCTACAGTTAGCTTCATTTTCCAGGCAAATGAGGGCAGCTGCACCTGGTGTCCGCCTTTTCCAGATCCTCTCCACTCCTCTTGCCATGGGGTGGCCAGGCAGCTGTGCTGTGGGAGCCCTGCTCACTGCCATCCCTCCCTCAGCATGCCACGGGCACCGTGCGGCCCCAGAGCACTCTGTAAATAGTCGGAAGCGATGAATGGATTTCCCTTTCCTCTCCATGTGTGCTTTAGATTTTTGGCCGGATACAGCATGGGCTCAGGACACATCAAAACATGAGACTCACTCCCTGGCAGCCCTGGCTTTCACATGGGAACAGTCTGATTTGTGAAGCAGTGTGAGGTTTGGTGCGCGAAGCTTATGGTGATTCCCTGGGGAACGCTTTTTGTTTGCCAAGCAAAGAGGCTGGACACTGCTGGCGGCTGGCACAGCCTCCGTGCTGGGTGTGAGACACTCTGGGGCTGGGTTGTAGCAAGGCCGTGCTGTGCCCATGCCAGCACTGTGCATGGGAAAGCGCCCAGGGAAAGCCAGGCTTTCTCCCTCTTCCCTTTCCCCCCAGACACAAATACCACAACACAGAGGGTTTTCTCCTCGGGCAGTGGCCACCCTCCCGTGTGGGCTGGGCAGCGTGTTGGCGCCCTGCCTGTGCTCCCACTCAGCCCCTCTCACCGGACAGTGTCCCCACGAAGGGCCGCTGCAGGCTGAGCCCAGGCCAGGCCGGGTGGGCCCTGCCTCGCGCCCCGGCTCGTGGCGGCGGGGCTGAGGTGTCCCGAGGTGTGCGCGGCCTCAGCCCCGCCGCACGCCGCTTCCCGGGGGACAGCCTGAGCAGAGCTGCTCTCGATGGCTCCTGGAGTCAGGGCCGTCTCCAAACAATGGGTGGAGAGCAGGAAACGCCGCATGGGAAACAGGATTTGGCTCCGCCGCCGCCGCCAGCCACGGCCCCTTGGCCCCTTTCCTTTCCCTGCTCCAGAGAGCCCTTCCCACAGCCATCAGCCACGGGGCTGCACCGAGGGGATGGGGATGCCGCCGCCCGCGCGGGCTGGGGCATGAGGCACTCTGAACCTTGGACGAAAAGCAGGGTCGGGACACCTCCTGCCTGGGCTAGGGGCTCAGCATGGCTCAGGGAACCCTGAGCACGCAGCCCTAGCCTTGGAGGGGTGAGTGAGTGCCTTTTTCTGGAAGAGCTGCCCCTGGAAGGCAGGGGACCCCAGTGGCCCCTTGGCCAGCAAGCCCTGCTCCTGAGCAGCTGGCTGGCCACGGAGCCAGCAGAAACGAGGGCATCTCTCTGTCCGTGCCCAGGCTATGCACCACAGGAGGTGGTCCCAGCTGCCCTGGAAGTCAAGCAACAGCACGGAGAAGAGATGGGGGACACGGGCAGGGAGCAGCGGACCTGAGCTGCTGCTCATGTGGAGCTCCTAGGCAGCCACAGCCTTCAGCTCTCATCCCGTAGCCAGGAAATGCTGGGGATCTTCTGACCTCTGCCAGATTTGGAACAAGCTCCAAGGACATGGGACTCCAGCTTTATCTTCTACTTCTCTTCTCACATGTGGCAGGTAAATTGCCCCTTTTCATCTGCCCCAAGTGAGCAGCCCCTGCCTCAGGGTGGCTTGGTGGGACGAGGCAGCTGTGGAAGCTCAGTGGCGCCATCGGAGCAGGGTTGGGAGGGAGGAAATGTCCCTTTGTGATCAGCCATTTGGAGCCCTCAGAGGCCCCTGGCTGCCTCTCTCCAACATGGGAGGAGAGGCGCCCCAAGACCCCCGTTCTGATGCATGCTTGGCTCATGCTGGGGAGCTGGTCCAGCTGGGGTCTCCAAAAGGAGAGCAGAAAAGCACACTGTGTCATCCCAGTGTGTCTGCAATGCATCTTGCTTTACCCTAGCTGTGCCTTCTGGCTGGCTGGGGTGGCAGAAATGTGCTGGAAAGGGGGAGATATCTGGGTGACAGGATCTGGCCCTGAGGCAGGGCTGGTGTGGCCGTGCTCTTGCCCAGCTGTGACATGCCCTTGTGCTCCCTCACCCCAGGGGCCATCCTGGACATCACCCTGATCGCCAACGTGCAGAGCCTGTCCCACTCCGACTTCTTCCTCTCCTGCGTCGTGGGGGAGCACGACGTGAGCTACCTGCAGATCGAGCGGGAGAACAAGATCGTGATGACGCACCCCAAAATGGGCTTCCAAAACTACCGCAACCGCAGCAACCAAGTCCAGGCCAGGGGCTTTTCCAAGGCTGACCTGGTGGGGATCCTCTACTGCCTGGGGCGCACCCCGACCGAGCAGGCCCAGGTGGTCTATGTGCACAACAGCCACAATGGTGAGTGGCTTTGGGGGCAGCAGGAGGTCCCTGCCTGCCAGCCAAGTGCGTAGGGGATCCTGCCTGCCCTGTGCTTCACAATCCCAGCACCAGCCAGGGTGGTGAGGGGACAGTGGTGACCCATAAGCTAGGTTTAGGGTCCACCAGCCCCGGTGAGGTGGAGATGGAAGGGAGGTGGAAGGGGTGTTCAGCTGGAGGAGCATGGTTGAGCCCCATGGAGGAGCCATCTGTATTTGTAATGGGGCCTGAGAGAAGGGCAAGGTCCAAGAGGAAGTTGAGTGCCCTTGGAGGAGGTTGTGAGGTCTGGAAATCATTAACAAGACTGGGGGCAGCCCTTTGGAGCTGTGCCAGCCCATGCCCCCACCACAGGCTCAAGGGGAGGAGGTAGTGCTGGGGCAGATCTTTGGCAATCTCCCCAGGTGCCAAACACCATCCTGGGGCAGCACATCGGCACTCCAGCAGTGGGGCTTGCTGAGAGGCACTGCCAGACTGCACTGCAGCCAAGAGCAGTGCTGGGCTCATCTCCAGCTGCTTTTTTGGGCCATAAGAATCAAAAGGGCCTCCCTAGGTTGACAAGCAGCAGGGATACCACCTGGGGCAGCACTCTCCCACGTTGCCCCTCTGACCTCACCTCCCTGTGCTTGAGACTTTGAAAAACTATTAGGACTGAAACTTTCTGTGATGTTTGCCTCAGGATGGTTTCCAGCTCTTTTTTAGAAAGTCTAGCTAAAACAGTTGACCTTTTGCTGAGAATAAGAGGAGGGGATATAAGTTTCCCTGCCTGTGTTAAGACACGGCTTCAGCAAGGAGATCGAGTGTCTCCAAGCTGGGGCACACAGGCTGCTGGTGGGACCTAAGCATCCCCCAGGGAGCAGGGCTCAGCTTTTGTCCTTGTCAAGAGGCTCAAGCTGAAAAATGGCAGTGAGGAAGGGAAAAGGGAAAGGGGGCTGGATGGTCTAAGCAAGCAGGGCAGCACTGAGAAATGGAGCAGAGGCCAATGGAGACAGTGTGGGAGACATGACCAGCAGCAGGGGTGAGGAGCACAGAGGGATTTCTGCCCTCCCAGATGTCCTTGTTTATAAATCATGGATGGAGGTGATGGCTCTGGGGCTCCATCCCTGGTACAGTGTTTCCCCATGGTGGGGTGTTCTCAGTTAGCCCCCACTCCTGGGTTCACTTAGCCAGGCCAAAATAGTGCTTTGGAGGAGCTGGTCAGTGCCTGGGTTCAAGCCCTGTGGGAGTTACGAGTGCCAAAAAGGTGTCTCTTTCACAAGTTCCAAAGAAGCTGCTATTGCTCTGTTTGGAGGAGAAGTTAAAAAAATTAGGGAATTAGTAAGCAAAAAATGTATATATTTGCAGGAGGGCTGGATACAGAACCCACTGAAGGGGCTTGGTGTGTGCCATGTCTCCTGGGAGAGCACACCAAAACAGGCCAGGGAGATAAAACAGTGGGTGGGGAATGCTGTTAGAGGAAAGCTGGCAGCTCCCAAAAGGTCATGCATGGAGAAGAACTTAAGAAGTTTGATAAATTTTGGAAGCATTGCTAAAAAAACAAAGTAAAGCAAACCAAAGAGATCCTGAGAAGCAATTTCAGAAGTGTTTAAATCTGTCAATAAACTATCTTTTACACTTTCCAGAGCAGAAAGACAGCCAGAAAAACAACTGCAGAAAACCAACATTTAAAATTTTTTTTTGTATCTGTGTGCACGACAGAAAAGTTGGGAAAATTTGCTGGGGCATCTGTCTAAAATGCCACTGTTGATAGCAGGAGACAGATGATAAATAGCAGAATGGAGCAGTATGACATCATCAGGCTGGGCGTGCGGTGAGCAAGGCTGTATTGCTGCCCTTGAGAAACCAGACTTTCCTAAAACTTCTGGGTAGGGAGTTACAGGCCTGAAAACTCAAGTCAGAATCTGGCAAATTAGCAGAAACTGTAATAAAGAGTAGAATATGTGGTGGTGTGGTCCCTGAGAAAGAGACAGCTGAGTTTGCAGTGGTAGGGTCTCTGGGGCAGCAGCAGTGAGGAGCTGTGGAAGACCAAATTGATACTGTCTGCTCAAATTCCTGGAGAAAACTGGGAAAACTCCTTTTCAGAGATTCTTTGAGAGAAACTTTGCACCAAGGGGGTGGCAGGAGAGATCTTTGCATCGTAAATAACTGACTAAAAGAAGGGAGAGTAGGAATAGGAGCAGTCCTTGTCACATGAGGGAGTTCCCATTGGCATGGCACAAGGTCTTTGCATGGACCTGTGTCACCAAGTGTGGGTGCAAAGAGCTGAACAAGCAGCCATGCTGGCTGCTGTCCCCAGGCTGCCTGGGGAGATGATGAATGCACTATGGAGTGACAGGGAGACAGGGGAGAGACACAGTCTGGGAGGGCTGCAGTGATGGAGTGACAGGTAAATCGCGGTGTGCAAATGCAAAGCGTTGTGCTTGCGGGTCCCCAGGGAACTGTCACCTTTCGTTCCAGGGAGTGAGGTAGAGTGAAACAGAGTGAGGGCCATATCTGTGAGCCCACCACTGCAGGCTTCAAAGCCCATGGAAGAAAGATCCCAAATAGAGGGATAGGTGGGGGGCCATTCTGGGAAATTACTGCCCAGTGTGACCTGCGGTGCCCTTCCCTGGGCGTCTGCAGCGTATGCTGCTTCCTCCTGGTCCTTGGCCTCAGAGGGGCAGGACACAGGGCTGGATGTGTTTTAGCTCCAACCCGGCGTGGCTCCTTTTACTGTTTGCAGGCTGGAGTACTGCCAGGCTCCAAAAGCCAGCAGCCGCCTGTGTCCTCCTTTGTGTCTGTCCTGGCACGCCCAGGGCTTGGTTTCCCAGGCCTTAAGGTATTTATAGCCCTGTTTGTGCTCAGGCTGGGGTCTGGCTGACACACATTAATACTCCGGGAGTTCATTGCTGCTGCACACCCCAGCACCTGGGGAATCAGGAAAATACCCATGACTGGGGCTGCTGGTCCTGGGGGCTGCACACTTAATTCCCCTCACCTGCCCTGCAGCACTCCACACCTCACCAGCAGGCAGGGTGCACCACGCACACTTGTTCCAGACTGCTGCCACCAGCATCCTGTGCAAATGGTAGGCTGGTCAGAGGGCAGGGTGCCAAATCCCATTCCTTGATGTCTGCCTGAAGGGGCCAGGAAGGGAGCCCTGTCCCTGCAGAGGCTTGGGGGGTCCTGAGTCCAACATGGAGCAGACAGGGAAATGTGTCATGACATTCCAGTAGAAACATGCCAGGGTGTGTCCTGGTGTGACTGATCTGAAGGTGTCAGCACTGCCCTCGGGTGTGAGTGCCTCGGGGGTAACTGCTGTGCAATCTGTGCCTCCTCCCCCTCTGCAGCCCACCTCTTCCCGGTGAAGGCCACACAGTCTGTGAATGTTGCCGAGGTGGCCACCTTCTCTGCCAGGATCCTCAAGAGGAAGGAGACAGATGTTATGTGGAAAAGAAATGGCAAGTAGCTCAAAGCAGACACAGGGCTGGAGTTGCTCCCAGCTGGTGCTTGGAGCTGGCCCTGGGGGCACAGGAGGTCACAGATAACCCTCTGTCCCCTTGCAGGCACCTACTACCAGACCACGGACCGGGGAGAGGTGCAGGATGACCACGTCGTCCTGACACTCCCCAATGTCAGTGTCAACGAAAATGGTGTCTACAGTGCCACGTTCATGGGGGACAGCCCTCTGTGGAGTGCCTTCTACCGCCTCATCGTGAGAGGTGAGCAGGGCCCTGGCTGCCTGGGGACTGGGGACAGCCATGCCCTGCCCTGAGGCAGGTGGCACTCTGGTCCCCTCTGCTCTCTTCACAGCCTGCCCTGCGAAGAAATGGGGGCCATCCTGTGAGAAGGACTGTCCTGACTGTCTGAACGGTGGCATCTGCCACGACCACATTGGCGAATGCATCTGCCCTCCAGGGTTCATGGGCACCCGCTGTGAGAGAGGTGGGTTCTGCCTGCCCAGCATTGGATGCTGTGCCCAGGGCACGTGTGGGGGCTCTCTTGCACCCCTAGACCTGAGCACTGTGTCTAGAAACGCTGTGTTCATCCCCAGTGCCTCCCTCAATGCCCTCTGTTTGTGGGCCAGGGCTGGGCCACCCACATGGGTCCCATGTTTCCTCGAGGTGGTGATACAGGGCTTGGGATACCTGAGCCAGTTCTGTGCCATGCACAAGCAGTAAGTGCATGGATGAATGGTGGCTGAGGGCAGACCACGCTTCTTTTCCCAGCCTGCCAGGAAGGCCAGTTTGGCCGCAACTGCCAGGAGACGTGTCAGAGAGCCCAGGGCTGCCGGGGGCTGAGCTTCTGCCTTCTCGACCCCTACGGCTGCTCCTGCGCCTCAGGCTGGAGTGGCTCCCGCTGCGACCAAGGTACAGGGACATGGGTGTCCATCAGCTCCCCCACCCAGCCTGGGCTTCCTCCAGGGCCTGCCTGCTCTCCAGCAGCACCTCTGCAAACCTCTCTGAATCTGAGGGTTGGCACAGGCTGAGCAGTACTGCTGCCTGCATCAGCTACTTGCTCTCTCTGTGGTCCTGTGCCATGGTCAGGGGTAGCAGTGAGCCCTCCTTTTCCCACAGCCTGTCCCTCAGGATTCTACGGCCCTGACTGCGCCCTGGAGTGCACCTGCCAAAATGGAGGCAGCTGTAACCGCTTCAGTGGCTGTGTCTGCCCTGCAGGCTGGCATGGGCAGCACTGTGAGAAGTCAGGTGAGACTGGCACAGGGCTGTGGCAGGTTTACATCCCCCACCCTCAAGTGGGCACCAGCTCCTTCGTCACCAGTGACTGGGAGGGCCATTGGCTATTGGTCTCGCCAGCTGGTTCCACAGGACCCCTTGCCTGTGGAAATAGACTCCAAGTCTGTAGAAATCAGGGCATTGCAAGGGTAACATCTGGTCTGGCATCCCAGCATTATCTGTGCTGAGAGTGTGGCTGAGCCCAGCATGTGGGGCGGGGATCAGGGCTGGACCACAGCATCCATCACCTTTCTCTTGGCACCGCAGTCTGGCCACATCTGGGTCCAAGAAAAGGTGCCAGGCTTTTTTGTACCTGGGGAGGAGCAGGGCCAGCCCTAATGTTGATTTCTGTGTACCAGACCGGTTCCCCCAGATCATCCAACTGGCCTCAGAGCTGGAGTTCAACCTGGGCTCAGAGCCCATCATCAGCTGCGTGGCCATTGGCAACCCACTGCCCACCAGGGACAGCGTGGAGCTGCGCAAGGCTGACGGCACTGTGCTCAAGGTACTGCCCCGTGCCCTTGCCCCACTGCCACCTCCATGTTGACAGCTCCCTCAAGAGTACCTTGGGCTGCTGGGCAGCTTCAGACTCATGGGGAGCTGAGCCAGAGGCTGAGTGGAGGGGCTGACAGCACCCTCTGTGCCGCAGGTCATCAAAACCATCATCGAGCCGAAGCAGATCACCTGCGAGTTTGAGGTGCGGCACCTGACAAAGGCAGACACGGGGCTCTGGGAGTGCCGGGTCTCCACGACCGGGGGCCAGGACAGCCGGAAAGTCAAGGTCAATATCCGAGGTGAGGAAAGTGTGGTGGCATGAGCAGGACAAGCCAGGGTTGCTGGGGGAGGCTGCCAGCATGGTATGGCAATACCATCCCTGCTCCGGACTGGGTGCCTCCCACTGTGGGCTGCAGTGCCAGCAGACAGGTTTGGGTGATTATAAAAGACTTTCCTGACAAAGCTGGAAGGAGCCAAGAGGTGGCAGATATATCCACGCTCTGCTCCTTGTTGCTTCCAGTCCCACCACTGTCATTCCCTTCTTCCCCCCAAGTGCCACCAGTGCCCTTGAGCGCCCCCCGGCTGTTGGCCAAGCAGAGTCGCCAGCTCGTGGTGTCACCTGTGGACAGCTTCTCTGGTGACGGACCCATCACCTCCATCAAGCTCTTCTACAAGCCCAAGGATGACAATTCAGCATGGTCATCCATTGTGGGTATGTGTCTGCAGGGCATAGATAGAATCTGTGTAGGAGGGCGAGCTCTGGGGTGGGCACATGTCTCCATACCAGGCCCCCTGTGGTGATGCTGAGGAGGATGCTGGGCATGGTTTTGACATGCCTTCTTGGCCAACAGTCGACAACAGCGAGAACATCACCCTCATGAACCTCCGGCCAGTGACCGCCTACATCATCAGGGTGCAGCTGAGCCGGCCAGGGGCTGGTGGGGAGGGCAGAAAGGGTCCTGAAGCCATCATGGTGACTGACTGCCTTGGTGAGCCTCCATTTCCGTGACCCTGACCCTGACCCTGACCCTGCACAGCACAGAGCCTTACAGAAAGGTCTTACAGGTCCCTGATGTGCCGTGAGATTTTGTTGCCTTTTTGTTTGCAGAGCCCACAATCAAGCCTGTGATTGAAGGCTGGTCCATAGAAGAGAAAAATATGCTTCATGTCAACTGGAAGTTGCCAAGCAGCCATGAGCCAGCACATGGGTTCATTGTCCACCTCTTTGACTCTGCAAGGCGGTTGGTCTCTGAGAAAAACATCACATCCATCTCTGTGCTCTCTGCCCGCATCGGGGACCTGGAGTTTAACAAGGAGTACAGGCTGGAGGTGCTGGTGTACCACTGCACCAGCCTGGGGCCACCCTCTGACCCCTATAAGGTCATGATCAACAGCAAAGGTGGGTCCAGCAGAATGCTGGGAACTATAACAGGGAATTACAATGATAAATCAGTTATAATTCTAACAGCAACCATCCCCAGATTTGGCTGCTCCTTATCCCTTCTCTGATAGAACATGAAGAGCTGTTTGGGGAAAATGGACCCTCCTTTCCTCACTAGGCCCTGCAGTCTCCAGCACCAAGGAGCTGAGATACACCCTAAGCTGAATGTGACATTCAGGTCATCATGAGTGATGCTCACAAACAGATCAGTTCTCTGCACCCTTGTCCAAACCCTGATGGACCTGTCTATATTGCAGCCTTTACAGTACCCTGCAGCTACAAGTTCCTCTATATAACTATACTCTGCATGAAAAAAATATTTCCCTTTGGTTTGCTTTAACCCTGCTGCCAGGTAATTTTGCTGGGTGGTCACTAAGGCCTGGGGAGCCCTGCAGTCCCACCTGTGGGCACACACACATGCAGCCCCTGAGGTAGGTGGGAGACCCTGCAGAGAGGAAGCACCAGCCTGACCAAGCTTTCTGGCAACCAAGGGGCAGGCAGTATGTGATGGTGGCCTGAAGAAACAAAATGTCACAAGAGCTAGTCAATATGCAGGCATTTAGACCTCAGATGGTGTGGCTGGTGTGGCTGGAACATTTGGGAGTACAGCCCTGCTTCACTGTCATACATGGAGAGCACCTCCACCTCCTCCAAGCAGGGGCCAGGAGTCCCTGAAGATCCCTCAAATATGACCTGGCTCTGGTTGCCATTGCCATGCACAGGGTCCAATCCTAACAGCAGCATTGAGCCCCGGCAGCCTGAGGAGCCCCATTCTGGGATTGACACTCTCTTCTCTTGCTGCCAGGGCCCTCCTCCCCACAGCTGCTCTCGGCAGAGCCCGTGTCCGACACCGCTGTCAGGCTCTCCTGGCAGGTGCCCGAATACCCCAACGGGGGCATCACCAAGTACATCGTGGAGCTGCAGCAGGTGGGGGGCACCAGTGAACCCCAGTGGATTGACACTGACAGCGGCGCCGAGACCACCAAGATCGTTGGGGGCCTCAATGCCAGCACCAGCTACCAGTTTCGTGTCCGTGCCAACTCCCATGTTCCAGGGGAATGGAGCCAGCCTGTGAAAGCAAAGACCCTTGGGGACGGTGAGAGGGGTGTCTCAGCAGGCAAGGGGCCCACAGCTCTGCTGCAGCTTGGGCTCAAATTCTGGGTCAGCAAAGAATGATTGGGGTGCTTGTGGTAACCTCTGAGTGGGGCTCTGAAGCAGCAGCCCAAGACCAAAACTCTTGGTGTCTTGAGAAAACCTGCTTCTCCTAGTCCTACATGGGCAGGGGTGGCATGATGACAGAATGGCACCTACAGAGTGACTCTGCCTTGGGCAGCAAGGGATGTGAATCAAGGGGCTAGGGTAGCAGAGCAGAGCCAGCATAGGAGGAGATCATGGCTTGACCCAAAGCTGGTTAGAGGTCCAGAAACCAGTGTTTCAGTGTCAGGAGCTGGGCTGTGACACTTTCCCCTCTGTGCCACCGTGGCACCAGGATCTCAGGATGTGGTTATGGTACTGGGGGCCTGGGTGCTGGGAGAGGGCTGCTGTCGTGGTGGTTGGCCACTAGTGCAGGCCAGGCAGGGCTTGACCATGGACCACAACCCTCCATCCCTCCTTTTGGCAGGAGTGCTGAGCGTGCCGCCCAGCCTGGGCAGCCAGGGCACTGAGCAGGCGGGAACAGACCAGCAGCTGCTCTTGGCCATTGTTGGCTCTGTGTCCGTCACTTGCTTCACCATCCTCTTTGCTCTCCTGGCACTTTTCCTCATCAAGAAGAACTTTTTCCACCGGCGCCGCACCTTTACGTACCAGTCTGGCTCGGTGAGTGCCGCCTGCCCCACCAGGACCGTGTCCCCTGCTCCCCACGTCCCAGCCCGATCCAGGTCACGTTCCATAGCCTCCAGTCCGGATGCAGCCAGACCTCACTTCCACACGGAGAGGGTGCGGAGCCCACCTTTGCCCATGACTCCTGTCCTGCTGGGACTCCTGCATGGACAGAGAGGTGCCCAGTGCCTCTAACCTCACCCGCTTCCATCTGCCAGGGGGAAGAGACCATCCTACAGTTCAACTCGGGGACCCTGACCCTGACACGCCGGCCCAAGCCACAGCCTGAGCCCCTCAGCTACCCCATCCTGGAGTGGGAAGACATCAAGTTTGAGGATATGATCGGGGAGGGCAACTTTGGGCAGGTAATCAGGGCCATGATCAAAAAGGACGGCCTGAAAATGAATGCAGCCATCAAGATGCTGAAAGGTGAGTGTTGGGAGAGGCAGGCAGGGTGGGCTGAGTGCTGCAGCTGTGTCCTGGGCCAGGCTTGTGCTGGGGAGCATCAGGAATCATTTGCAGAGAAGCAGATGAAAGGCCCTGTTGTAGGCCTGAGGTGTTCATCCCTTCTTTGCTTCCAGAGTTTGCTTCAGAGAATGACCATCGGGACTTTGCCGGGGAGCTGGAGGTGCTGTGCAAACTGGGCCATCACCCCAACATCATCAACTTGCTGGGTGCCTGTGAGAACAAGGGTGAGGGCTGTCCCATTCTACCCCACCCCACCACCTCTGCCCAGCTGTGTATTCCTTTTTGCTGGGGAGAGCCCCAGTAGCCCAACTTCCTCCTCCTCCCCAGGCTACCTGTACATCGCCATTGAGTATGCTCCATATGGAAACCTCCTCGACTTCCTCCGCAAAAGCCGAGTCTTGGAGACAGACCCAGCCTTTGCCAAGGAGCACGGAACTGCCTCCACCCTCACATCCCAGCAGCTCCTCCAGTTTGCTTCAGACGTGGCCAAGGGGATGCAGTACCTGAGTGAGAAGCAGGTACATCCCAGCAAGCCCCTCAGATCACCCTCTCCCTGAGGCCTGGGGGCTCCCCCTCGAGGCATGAGGTCCCTGGGGCCAGCAGGAGGGAGTGTGTAGCTCCTGCTAACTGCTCTTCGCTTTCAGTTCATTCACAGGGACCTGGCAGCAAGAAACATTCTGGTGGGAGAAAACCTGGCCTCCAAAATTGCTGACTTCGGCCTCTCCAGAGGGGAGGAGGTCTATGTGAAGAAGACAATGGTGAGCCAGGAGGGAAACATCTCCATGGGGCCTGCACCAGTGTGGTGGGCAGGATGCCCACCATCAGTGTGACCAACCCACCATGGCAGGATTGGCTAGATCACAGCTGTCTTCCACCCAGGGGGTACCCCTCCAGCCCTGATGGTGGCTCTCTCTTTCCCCAGGGCCGTTTGCCAGTTCGCTGGATGGCCATCGAGTCCCTCAACTACAGCGTATACACTACCAAGAGCGATGTGTAAGTGCTGCAGGCAGGGGCACCGAGCTGGGGCATGGCTGTGGCCACCTCCACCCCTCTCTGGTGCAGTCAGAGAGGCAATGCTATTGCTCTTGAGTGCTGCAAGGGCAGGAGGTGATGCTGGTGCCTCTCCCTGAGGAGCTGCTGGCTCAGCCCAAGCCCTGGCTGCCTGTTCCACCCTGGGCTTTGCCCTGTGCCCATCAGCAGGGCACAGCTGGGCACTCTGTCACAGCCTCAGCTCCTCCCCTTTCAGGTGGTCATTCGGTGTCCTGCTCTGGGAGATTGTCAGCTTGGGTAAGGCTCTTCTCTCTCCCCTGCCTTCACTCAGGTTCCTGTAGGACTGGTTATCCTGGGGCCCTGGGGGGAACACCCTAGGGCCTGTCACCTCCCCAGCCCCTGTGTGTCTCTGGCTGTAGGAGGGACACCGTACTGCGGGATGACGTGCGCCGAGCTCTATGAGAAGCTGCCCCAGGGATACCGCATGGAGAAGCCGCGCAACTGCGACGACGAGGTGTAAGTGGACAGAGCCTCCCGCGGCTGATGGTGGCACCCACATAACCCCACTGCCCCACAGGGCTCGCACCAACTTTCAGCAGCTTCTGCCTGGTTGCCTCTGGATTGTGGCTGAGGGATGGGCTGGGGTTCCACACCCAAACACCTTTCCTCGGCTTTAGTTTCCTGCCTGCTTCCCCCATCTCGCACAAGGAGCTTTTCTGTCTCCTCTCCTGTGCGCACTGAGCCGCCCACGACTCTCCGCCCCCAGGTACGAGCTGATGCGGCAGTGCTGGCGTGACCGCCCCTACGAGCGCCCTCCCTTCGCCCAGATCTCCATGCAGCTCATCCGCATGCTGGAGGCCAGAAAGGTGAGCGGTAGTGGCTCAGTGGGAGGGATGCCCACGAGGCACGGGGCTTTTCCATATGCTGGAGCATCCCTTAGCATCCCTTAGACAGCCAGCAGCAGAACCATGTGTGGGGGTTAACCCACCATCACTTTTTGGGTGCAGAGAGACAACAGGGCACAGTGCCCGTGAGAATGCCAGTGGGGACAGGAGGTAGATGTGGACATGCTCACAAGTGGCTCCTAACTGGGGTTCCCCCACAGGCCTACGTGAACATGGCCCTGTTTGAGAACTTCACCTACGCGGGAATTGATGCCACCGCCGAGGAGGCGTGAGGCTGCACTGGCACTGCTCAGAGGGCACTGCTGGCCCCAGCCTGCTGGAACAGCGCTGTGGGGACAAGGGGCTGCTCGGCCGTTCCAGGGTCAAGCAGCCAAATGGCAGTGCCCCTTCCCAAGAGCGCCTTCCCTGCAGCAGGACTTCCCTGCCATCCCCTCCCTGGCATGGTGCCAGCCACTAAGAGCCCCACACTGTTGGGACACGCTGGGGTGGCCCCCAAGGACAACCAGCAGCAGGGTGCTGGCATCAGAGCCGGCAGGAGAGGGCTTCCCTCAGGAGCCAGGGTACTGCTTAAGCCAATGGACACAAATGCTCAAGCTTTGGGGTGAGAGGAGGAAGCAGCAACGCAGCAGCTACCCGCCCTGGAACCCTCAGCATGCTCTGGGCCTGAAGTGGTGCCAGGGCTTGTGAGCACCACTGCTGGCATGGGACGGGGCCACCCTGGCCAGTGCAAAGGGACAGTGTTGGCTGTGCACAGCCTCCAGCTCTGCAGTGGCCCTCTGGAGGTGTCAGCTCTGCCTTACGGACAATAAAGATCATGCAACAGCCGGGTCCAGAGGAGTGTTGGTGGGGATCCAGCTCTGCCCTGCTGACAGCACTGGGGAACAGCATGTGGGGGCCCAGTGATCTGCTGCTGTGGTGGGCACTCCTCAGAATCCTGTTCCCACTGGGGTCCTCTGATAATCCCCAGGAATGTGCCAGCATTCCCAGACAAGTCCCGGGTCTCATCAGGCCATGATGATGGGCTTTCTTAGGATCCAACTGGGATCTTTTCCCACACACACGATTTAAGACTTGGCCTTGTCCCCAAAGGGGTATGGAGATCAGACTATGTCCTTCCTATGCAAGCAGCCTCTTGCATGCTTGGAAATTGTTCCTGGAGCTTCCCCTCAGCTTGCTGCTCTTTAAAGGGATGGCCCTGCTCTTCCAGCTGGGTCCTGTGGAGCTGTACAACTCCACACCCTTCCCACCCTGGCCAGCTGGCACCTCCCAGCACTGTGCAGAGCCATCAGGTAACTTCCCACATCTGGCAAAGTGACAGCTGTGTTTGACCAGCCTGCTTGAACATGTGCTGCCAGTGAGCCTCATGTGCCTGTCCCTTGAGGGCTGCTGGGCCCTGTGCTGACCCTCCTGGAGGAGCTCCTGTCCCAGGCTTCGGTCCCTCACCTGCACTGCTGCTGTTTGTTACACTGAGAGTGGCTGGGCTTCACCTGTGCTGACTTCAGCTTGCTCAGCCCTGGACATGCCATCCAGCTGTCTGTCTATCTGTCTTCTGCAGTCCCACGAGAAGCAAGAGTGGCTCCTGCAGAGCCTGGTATCCATGCTGGAGACAGGAGCATTTGCATTGTCCTTCTGGGCAAGAGTCTTTTATCCCCAGAAGGTCTCTGAACCCCAGAATACCATTCTGATTTTCCATTCTGGCCTTCAGTGCTCTTTGGTGTCAAATGCAGCTGTTAGTGAGCAGCCTCTCTGCCCCATCCCTGAGGTCCCCAGTGAATCAGTGGTGGGGACTGGCCCTCACAAACAGTCTGACATGTGCCACTGCTACTACACCCCCTCTGCTCCCAGATGGGAACGGTATCAGTCCTGCTCACACCTAGGTCTTTCTGCTTTTTTTGACAAAATTTGTCTGTGGCAAGTTGGGGCTGGCTGCTGCTGCTGGGCTTGAAGAAGTAAACCTGGCCTTGATGCACAGGGGACACATGTGCAAGTGGCTCCTTGTGCCCTGACTGGTGCCCCCCGGGCTATGCAACAGTCTTGTGGCCTGGCAGGGTGGGAGACCCTCCAGCACCAGACTGGCATGAGGTTGAGCATGACTGTGGGACCTCAGTGTGGTGGCCCTGCTCCTGCACCACCACCAGCAGCACCTCTGAGGGCTCTGCCCCCTGTGCCTGCAGCTCTGCTCCCAGCACAGCCACAGAAATGGTGCCACTGGCAGAGCAGACCTGGAGTTCACCGGTGCCACCGGCACAGGACACAATGGAGGCAGATCAGCTGTGCCATATCCCATGCTCGCATGTGGCAGCCCCAACAGCCTGCCCTGCCCCACACAGGGGCCTCCCTAGTTTCTCAGGGGTTGTTTTTCTTCCTACCCCATCCTCCCAGCATGCCAGTAGCCACAAGGGCAGGACATGCCGCCTATCTGCTAGGAGCAGTCTCTCCTGGCACTGCGGCTGGCGGCAGAGGGGCTGTGGCATTGTGGTTTCAGGCACAGGGAAGTGCTGGTGATGGGGCGGGGGGAGCCCCCAGCCAGGCTTCCTGAGCTGCACAGCCACCACCTCTCAGATAAAGGTACCGCCCGGAGGAGCCGCAGCAGCTCCCAGGACACCGGGAAGGGCCGAGTGCGGCACGCGTGGCTCCGGCACACGGCTTGCAGGATGGCAGCCTGCCTGTGCCAGGGCTGGCAGCTGCTCCCTGCCATCCTGCTCAGCCTCCGCAGCCCACCGTCAGCCCCTGAGCCAGTGACATCCCAAGGTAGGTCCTGGGGGCTCTTTTCTTCCCCAAAGGATGAGCCAGAGAGGAGCTAAAATGCCAGGTGTGGGCAGCGAGCACCTCACAGCAGCCAAAATCTATGGGATTGGGAAGGGGGCATTCCAGGAGGCTGTGGAGGGGGTGTTCAGGGCAACAGTGGAGTGCCCCTCTCACCTGTGGGACACCCTGAGATGCTTGGAGTAAAGGAACATCCATGCTCTCTGCAAGCAGAGCTTGGCTGCCCATGGGTTGCCCCTGAGGATGGCAGCCTGGTGGTTCCAGTCCTGCTCAGGTAGCAGAGGGGCTCCTCACTCATCAGAAGTTCTCAGTTATGACATGATGAGGGCTTGAGCAAGACTCAACATCCAACGGCACAGCTCTGCACCACGGGCAATGCAGTGGCACTTCCAGGCTCACTCCAGTGCTCCTGCACCAGCTTTGCCATGATCTTACTGTCCTGCTGGACACCCTCATCTTAGCTGACTCACTGCACCTGCCAGAGCCACTCCCCAACTTTGTCTCATTTCAGGCTTCTCCATGCATTCTTTGAGGGCCTCTTTAGCCCCTTTAGAACTTTCTGTAACACCGTAAAAAGCACTAACTGAATAAAACCCTGTTGATCTCCTGCTTGTCTCTCCAGGTCTCTGGCCAGGACAGACTCGGGAGCACATTTTGAGTCACTCCCATAGGGGCAGAGGGACGAGGGTCAGGGTGGGACTCTGCCCACAGCCTCTGCAAAATCGTTGTGCCTTGAGCCCTCCGCTGGCTTGGCAGCACTGCCCAAGCATGGGTGGTGTGGGCTGCAGAGCTGGGTAGCTGCCCCTCCTAAGAAATGGGCTGTGCTCAGCAAAGATGCTCTGATAGCCCACAGGACCAGGGTGGCCTCCCACTGATGCCATGGGCCCCTGTGCCACTGAGCTGCTGGGACCTGGCCACTTCATCTCCTGGTGCTCGGAGCTGGGTGAGGTCATGGAGCCAGCATGAGGCCTGGGGTGGGGAAATGAGGGGCAAAAAGAGAAGAACAGGTGGAGGGGCTGTGGCAGAGATGGGACAATGGGCATAGGGAAGAAGGCAACTCAGGGCTGGGAACTGAGGAACAGAGCCAGGGGGATCAGGACAAAAGAAGGGACAGGACAAGCAGAGGGACACCAAGAAGGTGGAAGAACACTTGGGAACTGTGACTTATTCTTTGCCCAGGATGGGCTCAACTGGCATTGCAGTGGGTGTGTAGCAGAGAATGGATACACTCGGCAAATGCAGCAGACACTGGCAGCAGGCTTGTGGGATCCCAAAGCTGGGGGCGACCCCTGGGGAAGGCAGCTAATGCCAGTAGGAAGAGGAGGAGGAAGAGGGCTGGAGCAGGTCACAGGGCAGAGGGAGTGGGGGAGAAGGGACTGCTGAAGCAATGCTGGGGGCAGCAAGACCACCTCTGTGCATCAGACATCTGCATCTTGGGGCTGTGCCCTCTTCCATGACAACAGGGGCAGACACCCATATGTCAGCAGAGCCACAGTGCTTCGGATGGAGATCCTGCAGGGTGTGATGCTCCAGTTTGTCCATGTAACAACAGGGAACATGGCTTACTGGGGGGGACAGACAGGCCAGTCCCTGGGCAGGGGTTTGGGCATCCCCCCCTGCTCAGGACCACATGCCCCCACATCAGCCCCCAGGCCCTTTCCCTGGGGTGCTGCTCCTCCTTATCTCACTTCCGTGCACCTTCCGGCACGAGCAGGGCAGGAGTGCTTCCCCCTGATCGCTGGGCCCTGAGCTCCCCTCCGACCGCAGGGCTATTTCGGGATGTTTGTTTGTCCTCAAGGACCTCACGTACTGAGGAGGGGGGCGTGGTGGGGCCGGGGGGAGCCCTGCACCAGCCAGCAGCCAGCATGGGTACCGTGTCCCTCCCCAGTGTGCCAAGCTGGTGGAGAGCACCTGTGCCACGGCCATGCTCAGGCTGCCCCACATGCCTGAGGTGGAAGCAGGTGAGATGGGGACAGGTTTGTGCCCAGGGGCTCCTTCATGCCCACGCTCCTCCCAGACGCTGCACTGCTAGCAGGAGTATCCAAGGACATCCACTGTTTCTCCCGCTCCTTTGAGGACCTCACCTGCTTCTGGGACGAGGAGGAGACAACAACTGGGATGTGCCACTTCTACTACTGGTACAGCAGGTAGGAGCTGGTGGGGACACAGCCCAGCCTCCTTGCTGCACAGAGAGCAGCAGGGTCAGGGTGTCACAGCAATCTGGGCCATCCCAGTGGCTCCAAGCTGCAAGGAGAGATGGAGAGCCCACAGAAGCCATAGAGCAGCCACTGCACACCCTGCAGCAGGGCTGGGGCCTTGGCTGTCCCTCAGTCGCATGGAGATGGTGCCCTGCAGTGGATTATGGCACAGGAAAGGAGCTGGTGACACTGAGGTCTCGGTGCTGTGCCCCACATTGCCTCTTCTCAAGCTTGGCCAAAGGCAGGAGGCGTGAGGTGCTGCAAGACCCCACTCTCCATTCCTCAGTGATGTGCCCACAGCGTGCGTGGTCTCCACGTGGCACCACGGGGCTGGCGGGAAGCGACATGTCTGCGTCTTCCCCAGCCAGGACGTGCGGCTCTTCACCCAGCTCCACCTCCGCGTCCTGAATGCCACCACAAACCACACCAAGTATCGGCGGGAGCTCAGCGTGGATGCCGTGGGTGAGTCCCTCTGACTGGGCAATACCCTGTGGCAATAGGACAGACCCCAGATCTGGGTCCCCTGACCTTCTGCCCACCACGGGGGCTGGCAACACCCTGAGCCCTGCATGCACAGGGAAGTCCCTTGGGGGGGACTTCCAGGTGTCCCCCAGCAGGACCAGGCATTGCCCAGACTGGGGCTGCTGCAGGAGGACAAACACCCTGGCATGTTCTCTGCAGGTCTCATTGCTCCCCCGGCGAATATCACGGCCCGCTGGGCTGGGGCTGCAGGGCAGCTCTGCGTGTCGTGGCAGCCACCACTCGCTGACTTCCCGGACTTCTTCCTCTACGAGGTGCAGTGGTGCCCTGCCAGCTCCCCAGGGATGCCCTGCAGCACCACACTGGATCCCGGTGGGCAGCACCCTGGGGACCCCTCCATCCAATCAACTGTCAGCACCCACACACCCAGGGCCAGGGCAGCCCCCCTGGGACTGGGGCAGGTACACAGTGGGGTCAGGGATGGGCAGGAGGGCTTGGGGCCTGCAGTTGCTCCTCAGCTTGGCCCCTCTTCTACAGAGGCTGGTCCAGGCCAAGACCTGGGTGGTGCTCCGGGACCTGCAGCCAGGGGTGAGGTACCACATCCAGGTGCGCAGCAAGCCCGACGGTAGCTCCATGGACGGCGTCTGGGGGCCCTGGTCACAGGCAGTGGCTGCAGAGACACCCCACTCCTCTGGTGAGCAGCCATCCCCCCTGCAGGGGTGCTGGCAGAAACAGCAGGGAGGCACCCACACCTGGGGCTGCAGGGGATGGGGGTCCTCTTGTAGGCGAGGTGCAACACCCAAGTTGTGGGGGGCCAAGGGGAAGCAGCCCCCTCCATGCCCTGGCTCTCACCTGCCCAGGAGACATCGGGCTGTGCTGCAGCACCCCTGACCTGCGGCACGTGCGCTGCGAGTGGAGCTGGGACCCTGCAGAGCCCCACAGCTCCCACCAGCTCTTCTACCAGCCACCTTCAAGCAGGGCTGGCACAAGGTAAGGGGCATGGCAGGCATGTGGCACTCAGGCAGGCACATCCCAGGGACACCACTAGTCTTGCTGTGTCCCTGTATCCCACACTGGGCCCCTTGCCTATGCCCTGCTCTGTCCTGCCCTACCACCACCAATCTCATCCTCCTCACCACATCTCCTGGCCACATTACACCTCTGACTACAAGAAGCAATAGCTTTCCTGGGCAAGTGCAGGAGGAATGTTGGCTGTGGGTATGCTTTGATGGGACTGACTGGCTCCCCACTCCTCCCACAGGGAAGATGCATGGCAACAGTGCAAGGAAGTGAGCAGGGGGGCACAGGGCATCCATGCCTGCACCTTCCAGCCCAAGGCTGGCAGTGCCATCTCCGTCCTGGTGAATATCACCCGGACCCCCACGCTGCCCACACTCAGCTATTTCAAGGAGCCCTTTTGGCTGCACCAGGCTGGTGAGTCCCAGTGCCACCACAGCCCCTGCCTGGCTCACAGGGGACACAGTGCCCCATGTCCTGTTTCACAGGAGCGACACATGCCTGTCCCCAACACCAACAGTGCTCACAGATGCCCCACAGCTTGTGCAGGCGACGGTGTCACAGGGCCGGCTGAGCCTGCAGTGGCTGCCGCCCCTGGAGCCGCTGGCAGAGCAGCTGGACTACCAGGTCCGCTATGCCATGGAGAACAGCCATGACTGGAAGGTAAGGCCTGGCCAGGATACCCCGAGCAGCCCTGCCCGCCTCTGCTGCTGACACATGGCCGGCACGGGGTCAGGCAAACCGGGACCCGCCCCTTGGTGCCTTGGCCGCTCGACAGCAGCCGTGCCTCCAGCTCGGCTCTGCCCCGCAGATCCTGCAGGTTCCACGAGCAGCTAGGAAAGAAGTCCTGGACCTGCGGCCAGGGACCCGCTACCACGCCCAGGTGCGGGCCCAGCCCAGCGGGCCGTGGTACCAGGGCAGCTGGAGCGCCTGGTCCAAACCTGTTGTGGTTGATGCCATGGCTGATGCGGGTAAGGGACAGGGGCTGCGGCCAGAGGAGCCACACGGCTGACGGCGGAAGACGGAGAGTGCTGGAAATAGGGTGGGGAGCACCGGGCAGAGCGCAGCGAAGGGCTCAGAGGTGGTGGGTCTGGGAAGGGCTACAGTTCCAGCGTTCCCCCTCCAATACAGGCTGGCTCATCCCCAGTGTTACGGTGGTGCCGCTGCTCTTCTCAGCAGTGCTCCTGGGGCTGCGGTGCACCTTCCCCTCCCTCTACAGGTAAAGGGCTGTGCCGGGGGCAGGCGGGCGGGTCCAGCACCGAGCCTGGGCACCTTGCACGGGGCATTAGGGCACCCCAAGTCTGAGAGTACCTTCGATGCCCCTTCCCCCGTACCCAGCAACGTGAAGCAGAAACTCTGGCCGCCCGTTCCTGACCTGCACCGTGCTCTGGGCAGCTTCCTGCAGGAAAGCAGCAAGCACGGCCAGGTGAGGGGGTGGGCCAGGGCGGCTCAGGTCCCCCCGGGGGCAGCTCGAAGGGCAGCCCCTACCGCGTCCGCTCCGTGTCCCGCCAGGCCAGCG
>VWZP01010941.1:1507681-1609708 GCA_013396995.1 Dicaeum eximium | reverse complement strand
GGCGGCGGCGCGGCGGAGGTGAGCGCGCGATGGGGCCAGGCGGTCCGGGAGGTAGCTCTGAGGCGCAGTCTCGAGCGGGGAGGCTGTGGTGAAGCGGACGAGGGGAAGGGAGAATGTCGCTTATCGGAGAGAGCCCCAAAGAGCGGCTGGAAGGGGTGTCGGCTGATAGAAAGGACCCCCGACGAGGGGGCTGATGGAAGTGTGCCGAGGAGCGGTTGGGGAGAGCGGCGGGTGCCGGTGGTGGGGAGGAGCGGCCGCAGGGCTCGCAAGGTCCGGTGGCGGGGAGGCTGCGGTGGGCACGGCTGACTCCGCCCGCCCGCAGGACCATGGCGCAGTTCCTGTTCGAGGCGGACCTGCACGGGCTGCTGAAGCTGGACACGCCGATCCCGAACGCGCCGCCTGCGCGATGGCAGCGCAAGGCCAAGGAGAGCGGCCCCGGGCCCAGTCCGGTCGGCGTGTCGCCCATGAAGCCGGTCAATCGCTCCCACAGCTCCAGCAAGACGCCGTCCAAGACACCCGGTGAGCGCCGGCCAGCAGCGGCAGGGGTTGAGTGCGGGAGCCTTGCCCAGGCTGCTCGTCTGTAGCCGTGAGTCTCTGGGCTCTCTGCCACGCTGCCCTGCCGGCTGGCTGCTCAGGCAGGAGGAGGTGGGCTCTGCTTCTGGCAATCACCCACCTCCTTCTCAGCATGAGGGGCAGAGCTGAGCACTGGGGCTTGCGAGCTGCTGATCCCCCAGCTGAGCTTTGCTGGCACAGCTGCACGCCGGGACAAGTGTGGGCGGGACTGTCAGCTGATGGCTTTACATCCCGTAACAGTGTTTTTGCATCCTCCCCTTATCTGTAGACACTGGAATTGTTGCGCAAGACCCAAGGAGTTGTCTCCTGACGGTCCCTAACCAGAGTTTGGTGGCAGGGGTGAAAATATAAGTTAGTTGTGACTGGGTGGCATGAGATCTCAGAGTCCTACTTGTCTGGTGGGTGTGATGTGGAAGAGTACTGGGTTTGCTCTCGTGAAGGCTCTAATACAGGCTATTAAATAGCTGTAAGACAATATTTTCATATGCAAATGCAGGTAAATCTGGATCCAAAATTCAAAGCACCCCCACAAAGGCTGGGGGGGATCGCTACATTCCCAACCGCAGCGCTATGCAGATGGAGATGGCAAATTTCCTCCTAACCAAAGAGAATGACCCTGCTGAGGAATCCCCTACCAAGAAGGTGAGCATGTTGCTAAGTTACAATTACTTCAACAACCAGCACCAAACACTTAATCCTTCCTGTGCTTTCACAAAGAAGTAAACGACAGGTTCTATGAAGTGGACATGGGACTGACAAGCCCCAGCCATCACTTCTTGCAGCTCTGGGCTTCAGGAGCCTAGGATGAGATTGAAGCTGTAGAGACTGCCATGCACTCTAGCCTATGCTGCTTCTGGTAGCAAAACTTAGCTTTTGACTAATGAGGCTTTAAAATATATTGGGCAACAAAACCACAAAGCTGTGAGCCTATGCAAAGTGAAACTGCTGGTGGTAGCTATTCTAGGACAATGTCCACACAGGGAACACTTCTGGAATGTTTTACACTGTGTTCTGAAATCTGTTTATGAAGCATTTGGTCGCTTGTGGCTGTGGCTTTTCCCACTGGCAATGACACTGAATTTGCCATTGTATGAAAATGTGAGCAGGACAATGTGTGAAAGTCTGAGGAAAAACTGCTTTGACCTGCCTGTCTGTGGCTGACCCTTGCAGCACAGTTGAACACCTCCTGATTCTAAGAGAAGGGGGCTTAGGTGTCTGTTTTAATTGCAGTGTGGGAGTTGTTTTAAATGCATTGCACTGAGGGTGGTTTGTCTCCATAGGAGCAACAGAAAGCCTGGGCAGTGAATCTGAATGGTTTTGATGTAGAAGAGGCAAAGATCCTCCGCCTCAGTGGAAAACCACAGAACGCTCCAGAAGGTATGATAAAGGATCTGTGTGAGCTGAATCAGTGGGGGAGATCTGGTCCAGGCAACAGCAACACAGAGGCAGGCTCTGTGTGTGGTCACAGGAGAAATCAACTGGTTTCTGAGAGCTTACACACTGGAATCTCCTTTCTTAGGGTTCCTGAGGCTGAGGGAGGGCATAAGTTACAGTGAATTAGGAAATTTGCTATGACTGCCTGTAGGTGAGTAGGTTGCAAACCTTCATGAAGTCTGTAAGAGCATCAAACTCTGCTGTGCACTTTCCAGCTTAAACTGTAACTAAACATAATGGGATACAAAAACCTCAAGTGTTTGTTAAATTTGTTTCCATGAATGAGGAAATTGTAGCTCACCCTGGTTCAGCAGTTCATACTGCCAGTGATGTTAGCACACTGCACTCTTCTGAGTGTATCTCTTAGGACTTAATTTTCACTCCAAGGGATTCCTAGTTGGGTGAGCAGCACTCAGCTAGGAGGAAACTAACTCAGGTTAACAAACCTGTTCCTCTGCCCCACAGGCTATCAGAATAACCTGAAAGTGCTCTACAGTCAGAAAATGACACCTGGATCCAGCAGGAAGAATAGCAGATACATTCCCTCAATGCCAGACCGGATCTTGGATGCACCGGAGATCCGCAATGACTACTGTAAGTAGGCTGCAGGGTTGAGTGCTGGGCATCCACGACATTCTGCACTGGAGTGCTGTTCCTAGGACAGTGGAACTGGTGTGTTTGTATTAGCTTATGTACCCAGGCTAGCACAGACCACTTCCAGAGTGGCCCTGTAGCCTTACAGGAACAGTGGTCTAGGGCACAGTGTAGATGACTTGGAGCAGGGTACCTGACCCAGCAGCTGGGCATAGTGACACTCAGAAGGCTGCCCCTTGCTTGTGTGTGCGTGCACATGTGCACACACACACCTGCTGCATCAGCACGGGTGAAGGGCAGGGCTTTCTAGGTAAGCATGGTGTGACCTGCATTGCTCTTTCAAATTGTAGATCTGAATCTCATAGACTGGAGCTCCCAGAATTTCCTGGCAGTGGCTCTGGACAACTCTGTTTATCTGTGGAATCACGCTTCTGGGGAGATTATCCAGCTGCTGCAGATGGAGCATCCAGATGTTTACATTTCCTCTGTGTCATGGATTAAAGAAGGAAACTACCTTGCTGTTGGCACAAGTAGTGCTGAGGTCCAGGTGAATGCAGTAGTTAAACTAGAGGTGTTTTCTAGGGACTGACCGAACTGTGGGGCCTGAAGACAAAAGCTTGGCTGGCAGAGGAAGGATGCCATGCACCTGACTTGTCTTCCCTGGTGTGGGGTGGAACTGCCCCAGCCAAGTGCAGTGTTCAAGGCAGGGTTTGGTTTGGGGCTTTTCTGATAAGTAGTGTTACCTTCTGTGCTATAGTCATGAGATAGACATTTTCTCTGTTCCCTTACTGAGAAGGCTGAATGGCAGAGCCTGTACAGTGAGGTTCCTAGGGCATAGCAACAGGATTTGGTTTCCTCTGAAGAACTTTCTGCTTTGCCTCTCTAGCTATGGGACATTCAGCAGCAGAAACGTCTCCGAAACATGACCAGCCATTGTGCCCGTGTGGGAACCCTCAGCTGGAACAGCTACATCCTCTCCAGGTAAAGCAGTGGGTCAAGGGCAGTTTCCAGTTGTTGCAAATTCCTATCCCTCAGTCTGTGTGGTGTGGGTTAGGGATGGCAGAGAGAAGTTTCTGTCCTGGCTTGGGATTCTTCCTCAGCCTTATCTGTTGGGACTGTGAGGAGAAGCCTCTCTTCTGTATTGTACTTTGTGCTGAAGTTGTAAAGAGCTTGTTTGGGTCTTTCACTCACACCAACAGACCAGTGTTGCTGGTGACACTGATTGAAACCCAGTGGCAGGTATAGCAGTCTTGCAACAACAGGGTTGGGTGAAAATGTCTCAGCCTGACCCTGCAAGCCCTCTCTTCTCTCTGCAGTGGGGCACGGACTGGGCACATCCATCACCACGATGTCCGAGTGGCTGAGCATCATGTGGCCACCCTTGCTGGCCACACACAGGAGGTGTGCGGACTCAAATGGTCTCTAGATGGCCGCTACCTGGCCAGTGGTGGCAATGACAATCTGGTGAACGTCTGGCCATGCACCCAAGGTGGGGGTGGAGACTTTGCTCCTGTACAGACCTTCACTCAGCACCAGGGTGCTGTCAAGGTAAGCACAGGGCTGCCATGGGCAGATATCTCTGTGCAAGGCAGACATGCAGTACTGGCTGGATGCAGGTTGCCTCTTGTATGTCTTTAAATGAACTCTTCTCTCTCAGGCTGTGGCGTGGTGCCCATGGCAGATGAATGTACTAGCCACTGGAGGTGGCACTAGTGACAGACATATCCGCATCTGGAACGTGTGTTCTGGCGCCTGCCTCAGTACCGTTGATGCCCATTCCCAGGTGAGACATGAACATCAGCTTGGAGACAAACAGCTTGTGGCAGCACACCTACACAGAGCTGCTGGCTCCTCAGGCCCAGAGGCATGGGAAAGGAGGGAACCGTGCTCCCCTCCGAGTAGTGAGCATCAGCACAAGCAGCTTGTCTTACCCATATTGCTGCCTCTTTTCAGGTCTGTTCCATCCTGTGGTCAACAAACTACAAGGAGTTCATTTCAGGCCATGGCTTTGCACAGAATCAGCTAGTTCTATGGAAGTATCCAACAATGACCAAGGTCGCAGAGCTGCAAGGTAGGTAGACAGGGCCTGGGAGAGAGGGGGCTGTTAAAAATTAAAGGCAGCTGCACTCCTTGATTTGAGCCTGCAGCATCACTGATACAGGACAGTATCCAGGGGCATGCTGCTAGGACTAAAGCATGCCCACAGGCCATGGAAGAAATACCATTGCTCCAAGTGTATGCTTGGGGTCTGAAATCATGCTGCCACAGCCAGTGGGGGCACAGCTATGCAAGCTGGCAGAGCTCATGGGAACATAAAGGAGTAAATGTGAATGTGCTGATCAGCTCAGCCCTGACTGCACTCTCCTCCTCCTCCTCAGGTCATACTGCCAGAATCTTGAACCTGACCATGAGCCCTGATGGTACAACAGTGGCCTCAGCAGCTGCTGATGAAACACTGCGGCTCTGGCGCTGTTTCGAGATGGACCCCATAAAGAAGAAGGAGAAGGAGAAGGCAAACAGTGCCAAAAGCAGTATTATTCACCAGAGCATCCGCTGAGAGCACTGGGTTATTTGTGGGGAGGGGGATATTTTGTTTACACACTGTACAGTATTTTAAATGTTAATAAACTGCTTAACTTGACTTCTTCTTAATGGAGTCTAAACCCAAGTCCTTCTCCCTGAAGCTGGGGATCTGGGCAAGGGGTGGAGACGTAGGTCTTTAGGGCCAGTTTACAGGCACCCTGACCCTAGCACAGCCTAGCAGAATGATGCTGTGCAAGGGCTGTATTTCTGTTTCTGTCCCAGCTAAGATAGCCATATCACCTGCCCCATCTAGATGCTGACTACAAGCACAGCAGCTGCACCAAAGGCTCAACTGGAAGCACAGCATGGCTATGGCCTCCGTTTGTGTTGTGTCCTGTCTCACAACCACAGGGGCCGCACTGTGGCTCTGTAGGCAGCCCTCAGTTTGTCTTGTTAGCTACAGGCAGGCAGCCATCACTGCCTGCTTATGGTGCTGGAGTAGAATAGCTATTTTTGCAGACTAAAATGCTATTGGAACAAAAAGGAGGAGGTGAAAACATACAGCAACAGCTGTAATCACCCCAAAGGCGAGAAAGGGGCTGGTACTGGCATAAAGCCTGATGCAGAACAAAAGATTAGTTTATACTGCCACAGCCAGCCTGGATGTCATGCAAGAGCCATGCAAAGCACCACCAACCCTGTGCTCAGCCTTCAGTCACGTATTCTTCCAACAACTCTGATCTGCCTTCCCTCCTGCTAAAAGGAAGCCCTGGTGCCTTGCTGAGGCTTCATGAGGGGAGCAGCCACCAGGGCTCAGCTGACATTTGTTAGAGCTTGATTCCCCTGCACTTGGAAAAATGCCTTTTTTCCAGGCTGAATTGTGCTGGAGAAAGTTGCAGGAAACATATTTGAGCCCCTACCTGACCAACAGCCAGTTCAGCCATGCTGCGCTGCAGGGTGGAGCCACAGTGTCTGAGGTTGTGAGCCTGCACCAGACCCATCAAGCCTGCCCTTCAGCTGCACCAGCATTACCAGGGGCTGCTGGGGACACTTCACAGCTGATAAGCACCTTGACCTGTGCAAAGCAGCTCGACCAAGCCTGTGCTTCCCATCACCCCTCAGTGATTAGCTGAGGGTGAATTATTAACTGTTTTCACCTTCCCTACAGCACAGTACCACACTGCACCTAGCACCAGCTCTGCCTCCTGAGTTTAAACCAGCTGGAACCTTCAAAGGTTTCAACTTGTGCTCTGCCAAGGCCAGTGAGGGTGTAACCACACCCACCAGAGCACAATCCCCCCCACAAAGCTGATAGGGGGGGCACAGTCTCAAAAAACAGCAGCTGAGCCCAGCACCTTCCCAGCAGTGCTGCTGGTGCATCCCCATTTAACCACTTGGGAAAGATCACAGGAGGTCCAAGGAAGGGGCTCTCCCTCTTCAGACCCAAATCCCACAGGGCCACAGCTATCTCTAATGGGGAAGCAGGCAGGAACCCTGTTGCAAGATTGGGCTCTTCCCCAGAGCTGTGCTGCTGTTGTAGAAGCCCTGCCCCACACCCCTGCACTTTGGTGCTGAGTTAGCACAGACTTGCCCTGTAGGTCCACAGCTGATTAGGCCTTCCATGGTCCCCAGCCTGGAAGGAAGGCTTTATATGCCTGAAAGCTGCTGTAATTTTTTCACTCCCAGGTAAGAGCAGCTCAGCTTTCTCCTTAGCACATACCCCACACCAAATGCTGTGCAATACACAGCCCTTGAGGGTCTTCTGAGCATTACTAGAGGGTAATATTGCATGGTCTTTGGCCCCATGCCGGTCTCTTACAGTCCTGGAGTGAGGAGGAGCAGAGGAAGGAAGTGGGCACTGATCCAGCAGGCCCAGTAAACACAGCCCTATAAGGTGTGAATTCAGTTCACAGCATGACAGCATATTAATTACCAAGTGCCATGACCAGCCCACAGAAGAGCACAGCTAAGAGGAACAATTGGAGGAAGGGAGAGCAGAGTACATGCAGGGAACAGCCCATTCTAAAATACCAAGCATAAATAGTTTAAAGCATTGTTACTGTTTTGGGCAAAAGCAAAGACAGTTCTGTCTTTACCAAGAGCCAGCTGGAGGGGAGAAGGAGGCTTGACAGGAAAAGGTCAATGTCAGCTGGACCATCACCTACAGCTCCTGAAGTGGTGACTTCTGAGCACTGAACTAACATTACACACCACTTCAGCATGGATGAGAACAAATTCTCATCCAAGTCTTTACTCCCAGAGAAGCATCAACAGCTGGGAGAGCACTGTACAGTGCAGCAGCCAGATCCCACTCTATCATTTCTTGCATACAAGGACATTGAGCGCTGTAGAAGAGGGTGATGTCTGTGTGTACTTTGGGCCGATCAGTCACACCAGTTCAGGTCACTTGAAGATGCTTTTCTACATTTCAGAGCATGGCCTTGAGGTGTACAGCAGCCCAGGTCAGATCAGCAGAGCTCTCTCTCACACCAAGCTCTGCTCCAGGGCTTTTGATGGACATCCACCAAAGCCCTCCCACTCCACAACCAAACCTACAGTGAAACTCAGCATCTGGAGGTTGCTGCTCTAACACATTCCTCCCAGCCACACACTGCCCAGCTGGCTCCCCACCCTTCTCCCCAGCCTTGAGTCAGCACCCAAGCTGCCCTCTGATCAACAGGGCCCCAGTCATGGGGTGATGAGGAAGGCAGCCCCTGCACCCCAACAGCACTGAAGGGACACCAGAATGAGTCAGTTGGAAAGATAACAGAGCCCAGCCAGGCAAAGGTGCACTCATCTGACCAACCTGAGCTACATTCTGCACAGATCCATGCTGCAGGGGCATTCACAGATGGCAGCAGTTTTTGCTTCAGGAGATGCAGTAAGCAACAAACTGCTGTTTCCCAAGCACTTAAGTTTCCAAAGTCTCTTTTCCCTGCTCTGCCATACCTCAAATCCCCATATAATTTCTGAAAAGCAGTTCTTCCTGGGCAAGTGGCCCAGGGCCCAGCCCACACCTACACCACCCCAGCCATTTTTGACAGGGTGGAGTCACTTTCACAACAGAAGCCTTGACACACATGCAGCCCTGAGCACTGCTCTACCAAAACACTTGGAAACAATCTGCCATCTGCTTCATCAGCACACAACTATCAACCTCTTCCCCCAGCACAAACCTGCTACACCAGCTGCTTCTCCCAGCCCTGCCTCCAACCACCCTGGGCAGGACCAAGCACCTGGAAGAGCTTTTGCTTACACTGAGCCAAGAAAACAAGAGGACAAAGCCATTTCTCCTTCTGTTTGTTTATTTGTGATAGAAGAGCAGCCCAATCTGACAGGGCCTGGCTCCTTCACCTCGTCCTCAAGGCCATCAGCATGTTTTGGTTACAGCCAGAGCAGGTGACAGGCACCAGGCCAGGAGAGCTGCTGCACTGCCCTGCTGAAGGGCAAAGTACATCTTCATGCAGGCCCAGTCAGATCCACAGAGGCAAGAGGTGCTCGCTCTTGCACCACAGCCGAGCACACTAAAACCATGCTCTACCGTGCTCAGGCTAGGCCAGAGCAAGGCTGGACCCAAACAGGAGAGACCAGGAGCTGATTTTAGGGGCACTTATTGCTCAAGTCTTGAATTTACAGGAATGGAAGTGGTCCAAGACTAGGCTGAGCTTGGTCTCCCCCACTCTGGAGCAAGCCACCAGCTGCCATAGAGGATCAGGTAAAGTGTGGCTTAAGCACACACTGAGCACCCAGCCCAGGCACAAGAACAGCAAGGCAACCTGGGCTTATCACGTGGGGGAAGCCTTTCAGGCTGTCACAGCCCCTGCTATGTAGGCATAGGGCATGTGTACCGTACTGGGCAGGTCTGGGCTCTTAAGTCCCATAAGTACTGCCCCTACGTTCTCCACAGACACCTGGGCACAGATATGCCAGGGCAGGACTCCCAAGGCACACAGGGACCAGAAGGGACATGCAGCACTGTGGCATGGAACAAAGTGGCACAAGGCATTGTAGAGCAGGAGCACTCACACATGAGCTGGTAGTAACAAGCAGCCAGGGACGAATCTGCTCATCCACACAAGCTCTTGTGAGACAGGGAAGAGGAGAGGGCACCAGGACAGGAAGCGGTCTCTTCTTTTGGTCCTACTCAGAAGGAAATGGCCCCTAGGCAGAAGAGCCAGATGTAGGCACTTGGGGAAAGTTCCTTTGGAAACACTGGAATGGGACTGCAGCCCCACAGCTGTGATGCAGGCAGCTGCCTCTCTGCTCAGCAACACTGAGAAACAGCACAAGCCCTCCTGGGAGCAGAAGTGGCCCATGGCTGCTCAGAGCAGAGGGGCTGAGCATGCAGACAGGGGACAGCAGGACTGGGCACAGGGGTACAACAGTCTGTAGGCACTTGACTTGGCTAGTGGCACCCAGGAGCAGAGGGACAGGTCCCAGCTGCCTCTGCCCCGGGGCTCTCATTGGCTCTGGGAGCACTTTACCCTCTAGTTGGCTTTGACCTTGCCATTGGTGACACTGCCATTTTCATGGATGCTGCTACCGTTGTGCTGGGCTGCTTGTTGAGCCACCCTGGGCAACCGTTTGCCCTTGGTGTAGGACTGGTACCAGAAGTTGGAGAAGAGGATGAAGAAGATGGTCCCATAAATCCAGATAAGGTGAATGAAGATGGGGAACTGGTATTGGCAGTTGGGCATGAAGTAATACTGGGAGATGTGGATGGAGACAATCACAAACTGTGCCTGGGAGCAAGGCAGAGTAAGAACAAGTTATTCATGGGAGCAGGGTCAAAGAACCCACTAGAAACCTTATTTTTAAAGGCAACACCTAGGCTCCTTTCCCAGTCTGATGCAGAGGTCCTTATGGTGAGGCATTCAGCAGCAGCAGGAAGGGGCAGGCACAAGTCTCAGAGCAGCATATGCCTCTCACCCTCCCAACATGGCTGCAAGCCCAGGAGCTGAACAGTACCCACACCCCAGTCAGGCTGGTAGGGCTATCAGAGGCCCACAGTGGGGCAGAGCTGCTAAAAACTCAGCAATATGCTACAGAGAAGACCACTACTGCTGCTGGCTGCACCTTTCAAAGGTACAAGGAATGGCCTGCCCTTCACATCAGGCACATGCTCTGCTCCACCACACAGACTCACCAGCTGGATGGCTGTGATGTGCTTCTTCCACCACAGGTACTTCTGAAAGGCAGGTCCTGCTGCTGAGAGCCCATAGTAGAAATACATGACAACATGCACCATGGAATTGATCATGGCATGGAATGAGCCCATTCCCCCTGTAAAGATAGATTTTTCCTTAGTGTAAGTCAATACTCCACAGCAATCAGCACTACAGAGAGCTGCTAGGTGCACAGCAGGGCCAAAAACCCCTTCTCAGCATGCTGGGGTAACCCTGCCCAATCCATGCACCCAGACAGTTGCCATCTTACCTGGACCAAACTTCGCTCCCCACCACCAGCTCCATGGCAGAACAGAGTGGTGGAAAAGGTGTAGGAATGTGACCTGTTCATTCTTCTTCCGCAGGACAAAGATTACCTGCAATGAAAGCCCAACAGCATCAAGGACCTGCAGCACTGGAAGCAGCTAAAGCAGGCTGGGCCATTAATTCAGTGTGTGATCTCAATGATGCTTCCCTCCCTTCCCACTCATTGTCATCAACCATTCAGTTACCCCACAGCTTTCAGAGCTGTAGCATGTAAATAGTGGCCTCAGCATTAATATTCCAGGGTGGCTTCCTTGGCAGTGATGCCAGATAGAAGCACTACCAGGTCAGACTGGAAGGGCTGCAAAAGCACCTACCCCAAATACACTGTGCTCAACCTCCTGCCCAGAAAATGGTGACTCAGTAAGGCCTTCTCAGTAACTCACCGTGTCTGTCAGTTCTATGAACTTGGAGAACACAAAGAGCCAAGCAACACTGACCATCTGTAACAGAACAGGTTAACATTAGAGACACAACTCAGCCTGAACAAGCCAGTGAGTGAAGGGCTTCATACAGTTACCCTGGCATGAAACCAAGGCCCAGAGACTGCACATCCTCTGCCTCAGGAAAGACAGGAGCTGTGACCCTGCTGTCCAAACAGAAGCATGGCCACCCCCACTTATCAGGAGAGGGATGAGAACTCACCCGGAGGGCCTTGGGGTCCTGTGAGAAGTCTACAGGGTCACATCGCCAAGTGTACCCAGTAAGCCACCCTGCCATCAGGAACTGCAACAAGAGCATCATCAGGCTGAGGCCTAACATCACCCACTGCACATCAAGCTCTGCACAGAAGGGCAGGGAACAGCCAGGAAAAGGGCCCCCCATCACCCACACAGCCTGCACACACTGCTTTACACATGCCCGACCAAACTAACAACAACTCACCTCATAGACTATGTAAAGGGAGAGTCCCACCAGAAAGAAATTGTATAGCACCATGAACTTCTTCAGGTTTAAAGGCTTCCTGTTGGCCATTAGCCGGGGACCCAAGGATAGGACAAAGTAGACATATCCCAGAAGGATGCCCATCACAAGGAATGGGGACTGCATCAGTGGATAATCAGCGATGCGGGGGTCTGCAGAAAGAGCCACAGTGCAGAGCAGTTAGCCTCACCACAGCCTGCTGCCAGCAGTGCTACTGCCACAGTGAAGCCAAGGGCACGGCAATCCTGTTCTAGGACAAAAGTGCAAGTAGGGAAGCCGTCTGGGAGCAGAGGCTGGTGAAGTGAGCCAGACTCAGCACAGTATAGCCTGAAGCCATGCTGCAGGGCAGCCTGGAGCAGCTCCTTGTGCCCAGGAGAGCACAAGTGCCCCAAAACTATTACACAGGCACTGACGCAAGATAGCCTCAAAACAGGCAGCACAAAACCCCCAGAGTTTCATCTGTGTAAGGGCAAAGGCAGGATGCAGTTAGGGATGCTTCAGGGATGACAGACCACCTCCCAGTGCCCCTGGCAGTAAAGCATGTAGTGCTCCCTGTCTGATAGCTGGGCAGAGCCAAACACTGACCTGCTTTCTTCATGAAGTCCTGATACATAGTCACAATCCCCTCCATGGTGGTGGCAGTGTCTCTGTGAAAAGAGGAAGGGAAGATCAAGTAGCTGTTTTCCCAGGAGGGCAGCCTACAGAGCATAGCCCTGTAGATCAACAAACTCCAAGCTGAGTTTCAGGGAAATAGTCATGTATCTGGCCAGCGCTGCTTTCAGCTGATCACACATCAGAATCCACTTTCCAGCTGAGCCACAGGCCTCCTCACTTCTCACAGAGCCTGGCTCTGTTTCCCCAGCTCTGCTGGGAGCCCCCATCATCAGATGCCAGCAGTCCTTCCAAGGCAAAAACCCAACAATTCAAGCCAGCTAGGAAAGCTTCCAACCTCAGCACTGTATCACCAGCCCCTTAATCTTGCTCATGCTGTACAAGCTCAAGCATTGTCATCCACAAGCACCATGATACTGCCAGCAGCATTGGCAGCCATACCTACTCAGCACACTCCTCTGTCTGACCCTGGAGTGGAGATGCAGGGCTGGGCCACAGTCTCCACAGCACAGTGCTGGTATGGTCAGCTTTGAGCTCCTGCCAACTGATTCCTACCACAGAAGCAGCACACCATCATTGGCAGGCCCATTACATGAGGAAGGAAATCCATAGGTTCAGAAACAAACATCAGTTTCTTGTGTCAAAGTTCCCGGTTTCACATCCTTGCACAAAACCCTCCGGACAAGAAACTACTACCACATAACCTAGTACCTCAGAGGCCAGGTGCATCCTGCTTGGCAATGGCATTTCCACTGCCCTTCCAGACAAGAGAAAGCCATATAATGTAAGGCTGCAGGGAAAAGGACTGGCACTCGCCACAGTTGCTCAGCTTCAGTAACAACATACACCAGAAAGTGAGCTGGGCAGATGCTCTCCAGAAAAGCAGGAAGGGCCCAGGCTCTTACTGCTGCAGGCAAGTTTGAAACACCCTCACCCATCCCCCTGTGCTCCCCAACCTCTCCCCAGCACACAGGACACCAGAGCAGCAGGAAGGGAGACAGAGCATAGGCTCAGCCTCGCCTGACTCATCCATCTGCGAGGGAGGCACTCCCCGCAGCTGCTACCAGACACTCCACCTACCCCTTTCCCTCCAAGAAGCTGCGCAGGAGTCACTGCCCACATATGATCTTGGGAAATAGGTCCCCAGCCCAGTCTTCCCAGGAGGTATATTGCTCCCACCACCAGGAAGCACATGGCCTCTTCCAGACCAGCAGCCAGGAGGCTGAAACCAGAGTACTCTTCTTCCCAGTAAGGTCCCTGAGTACTCAGCAGCCACTGCCACCTCAAGCCCTCACCAGCCACCACCAGCACTGCTCCTTCAGCTTCACAGCAAGAGGAAGAACTCAATGCCATCTTTGCTGTAGGCAGGATGGCAGCAGAAACTCCCTGTGCAGAGCTACCAGGCACCTCCATGGTAGGCTGGCAGTAATCGTCAGGGGGGCCTGGCACACACCATTCTGGCTCACCATTCCCTGCAAATCGGTTTGGTGCAGCAGCAGTGCTCTGTGCCTGCCCAGTCATACCCTCTGCATTCCTCCAGACTGGGGAGTGCCACCTAACCTCTTCACAAGGGCAGCAGGCAGGAAGAGGTCTCCTCCTTCACCTCAATCCTCCAAAACAGCCATTCCACCAAGCAAGGCTCCAGTGCAGCCTGCACAGCCATGCAGCCCAAGGACAGAGCCCAAGAAGTTTTGCTGTTTCAGTACAGAAGGTGGTTCCTTGTGCCACCTTGGAGGCAGAAGGGGCAATAGGGCAAAGCCCACTTAGGATTGATCCCCCCACACATCAGGGGCACATCAGCAGCAAAATACATGTTCACCCTCCCAACCCAAGGTTTCAAAGGGTTTAATAGCAAGTAATACTCACCTGTAGTATCACCGTGATGCAAGTAATATTTAAGGTTCTGGGCACTGCCAAGATAATCCACTCTCCACACGCAGCAAAGGCCAGCTAAAAGTGTAGCAGGAACTATTGCATCCTTAAGAGACACTCAAGGCTCAGCTGTGGGAAATACAGTAAGTACAAGTCTGGAAAGCTGCTGAGCTTTATGTTGCTTTAATGGCTAAGTGCAAGCTCCAAACTTGTCTGTCTAGTTTCAGCTTTCAACCACTACATCCAGCTACACCTTTATTTGCTAGATCGAGGAGCCCTCAAGAGTCAATCCCCAGCAGAGGCACCTGACTATTCAAGGTCTGTATTTATCTTATCAAGGTGAATGAGTCAGCCTTACTACAGGTCCAGGGCAGAGACAAAAATCCTGCTGAGTACTTGCCTATTTTGAGCAGGCTAGGATGAGAAGAGAGCTTCAGCTGTCTTTGAGCTCAAAGCTACATCTCACACTGTAGCAACACACTTCAGCTCAGACACTATGGATCACTTCACTGACCCCAGGCCAAAGCCTCCAGTACCACTGGCCAACTAGGACCCCAGCTCAAAACAATTGAGAGTCCATGACAACTATTCCCCCAAGCAGTGGGAGAAGCCCATTTCAAACCAGCACTAGCACAGAAGTCCCCACCAGCACGAACACTAACAAGTCCCTCTCATTGCTGTTTTGTGCAGCACCTCCAACACTCCAACAGCCACACATGCCACAGAAAGTTGGGAGGCATTGGACTTGTCCTGAACACAGGCTCTGGACAAGCATCAAGACTTCTACCAGGACAGAAATAGTAGAATTATGCTACAGGCCCTTATGGAAAGGTCCTATAAGTTTTCCTCAGTTTCTGTAGGCAGAGCAACATCCTGATAAATTAAGCAAACAGAGCGAGCACATCTCCAGGGAAACCCCTGAGGTCTTCAGGTCTTTGCAAGACCTGGCAGCCATCCATGCTGGCATGCTACATCATCCTACATCAAAGTGGCCAAAGTATGCCTTGCTCAGTGAGCAGATGTAGGTATGTATTGCCCTTCTCTATGCCTCAAGGGGCAGCCACTGGCCTTGGGGTGTTGACAGTTGAGCAGCAAAGTGGGAGTTGCAGGGCAGGCCCACGAGTTACCTTCACTAGGCAGGGGGATGTGAAGTGCACTGGCCTCCCTAAACCACAACTGCTCCATGCCAGCCTTTCTGCTGCAGGCAGGGGTTTTCCAGCACAGAGCATCAACTGTCCAGGAACCCAAACTCTCCTCTGTCATCTCTTCTTGTGCACAACAGCCCTCCGCACTTTGAGAGGGGTTCACCATCCAGATATGCATCTGCTCTTACTGCACTCCACGCTACACTGCACATCACACACTGCAGGTGTTAACAGCTCGGTGGTTGGATCTGTCCTCTCTGCACAAGGGGGACCCTTACTTTCCTTTTAACTCTTCCTAAATCCTCACCTTCTTAAGCAAGGAGTTGGGAGGAGATGCAGAACCCAAAGCTGAGCCTTGAACAGCTGAAGAGAAATCAAGCAAATAGGTCCAAGCATCCCAAATGAGCAGGAACTCTAGGGGCCCAAACACACCCTAGATGATATAGAGAAACCTTGCAACACATCTCCTGTCTCTCAGCAACAGGGACTCACTTCTCCATGTCAGAGAAAAAGTTCCCACTATTTGCAGACTAGAGTATCAGGCCACAATCTGCTCCAGTAACCAACATCAAGGATTAAATACTTGCTTACACCAAGCAACCTGTACACTGCATATTTCCAGCAAGCTATACAGCTAATTAGTGCAACTTCAGCAACAACAGCAAGGCCTTTTATGACCAGCCCCAGTCAGACCACAACACTGACAGAGACCAGAACTCAACCCAGTTAGCTTTGTTAACAGCCTTGCAGGGCACACATCTCCCCACACAATAGCTATCTGCAAGCAACAGACTGTGCCCCAGACATCGAGCACTCCTACTTCTCAGCATTCAGGTCAGAAATCAGTCCTATAATAAGTGCAAGAGCAAACACCCTCATCTCCACACTAGTTTAATTAAAGGCAGCACCAAAACCATCTGGTAGGTGGCCACAGAGCTGCTACCCCAGGGAGAGCTGGCACAGGGCCCTTGCTGAACTGGCTAAAGCAGGCCTGGCCCCTGTGGGGCTTCCCAGGGAGTAGCAGCCCTCAAAGGTCAGGAGATAATCAGTTGGCCAGATGTGAAACTACAAGCTGGCAACAAGGCTTGCTGTCTGATGCAGCTTTGGGCTCCACCACCTCTCAGGAAGAGGCATCTTCCTCCCCCAGCTCCCAACCACAGCACCTACCCAGTTGCCTGGGGTTCCAGAAAGTTACCGTGGGGTCCAGCAAGGCCTGCACACAGCCCCATGTGCCCATGAACTATATTTCCCTGCAGAAGAGTGCAACTGATCCAGCCAGGCACAGATAGGGGTGTGTACTGCACACACAAGGCTGGCACCACAAAACATCAGCACCAAGAGCTGACAGCCAGAGCTCTTGAAGCTTTCCTGAGCTTATGTACAAGTGAATCCAGCAAGATGAGGAACATGAAGCTTTATCTGCCCCAAACAACACACAGGCAGCAAGGCAGTCAGAGCAAGACAAGAGGGTAGAAGGAGCCCAGCCAGCTATAAGCTGCAAACCCCTGTTTCCTATCAACTCTGCAGTGGGATCTCTAAGACTGAAGTGTACAGTGAAGCACAGAAAACTGAATTTGGATCTCCTCTGTCTGCTGCTCTGTGCTCAGTGAATGGGAGAGGGGCTGGTAACCAGGCAGTACCCGCTTGTTTCACACACAGCATCTCCTAACACCAGCTCAAGCACACACAGCAGAGGCTGCTCAACAGGAGAGCTGTATTCAAGTACACTTGCATTCCTGCTAATAATTGCAGCCATTCACTGAAGACTCAAGATAGCATTGTCCACATGCTTCCAAAGGCATGTTTTTTCTCAAAAGAAATCAGTCTAAAGACATGCCTGTCACCAGCTCACCAGCCACAGAAGACAAGTCTGGCAGGACAACCAGAGCTTCTATGTTATAACTGTGGAAAGCCTGACCAACAGATTAGGGCAAAGCAGTAAAGCAACTCTGCTAGTCTGGCACCTCAGCTCTGAGGACTTGGGGCAAACTCTGATTGGGGTTTGAGAACAGCTAGTCCCAGAACTTCATTCACAACCTAACTACAAAGACTGCAAGGAAACTTTATGCTAGCACCACCAGGTAAGTTTTTCTGTTCAAATCCTATCCATTGGTCACTTCCTCTGGCTCACCTACTTCACACTGTCAAAGGACATGGCCAACAACCTGGTACCATATGTTCTACATCAGCATATTCTGAAATCAGTATAGAAGGTACTGTGAGACATAAGGGATGCAAACTCTCAAAGTTGTGATATGTAACAGCTCTTGCAAGAGGTGCTATTGCAACCAGTGCAGGAATCACACTGGCTGGGTGCTGCTCCTGGCACACTGGATCCAAGTGGCAGGAAGTGTCCTGCCTGAAGTTGAGCAGTTTCCTCATCCTCACCTAGTGTGTTAATACCCTACCACTCTCCCATGCAGTGGCTGTAAAACCCTGAGGCCTTTGGATAGCATCCTACAAACAGATTAAGCTCTCCCCTTCCCGTACTCACTGGAAGCAGGGAAAGCAAGAGGCAACTCCCAGATTAGCAGGAAAGCTTTGACTGACAGTGGGCACCTCACAAGCTTTCAGGGAAAGGGGGACACCCATTGCAGTAGGGTACTGGTGACCTTGTACAAAAATCAGGGCAGATAAGACTTCAAGGTCCCACAAGAGCATACCTTGCAGTAAGAGGTTTAATATGCACAGCATACTTTTTTCAGGGGCACCACCTATCCAAGCTGTTAAGAGTAGGTTTACTCTTTATCATATTCAAAGCAGGTGGCTGCATATTCAGAGAACTGATATCAGTTGCCTGGAGCAGAGATGAGAGCAGTCAGATAAAAAAAAAACAGAAAAGGCAACATTAGGCAGAAAATCTGACATGGCAAGGAACAAAGGAGTAAAGTGAAGAACAGAAACAACATGAGCTACAAACAAAAGTGGAAAATAAGGTATTTTCTTTCTGAATTAACCATCTTGATCTGTGTCACTCCCTCATACAGCAGCAGGTGAAGGGGGAAGGTAGAGATGGCTGAGCTTCCTCTCTGAAGAGAAGGCATGCAGCAGCCCCCCAGAGTGCACAGAGCACACTCAGGAAGGACAGAACAAGGGCAGTGACAGGAGGGCAGGCAGGCCTACATTGAGCTAGGCCAACTTCTAACACCTGCATCCAAAATCAGGTCAAGCCTTCTAAAGCCACCTAGCAAAGAAACAGAGTACCCCTATCTGGAGACAGGACAGGCTGTACCACAGCATTCATCTCTGGTTTTAATCACTATGCAAATGCCTCAATACGAGGCTTCACCTCTGCTCTCACAGCCCTGGCTGTAATCATGACACAGTAATGATCAGTGTGCTCTGCTCCATTCAGACATGTGCATTAATTAGACAGGTACATCATGACAAGATGGACATTAAAATCTACAAAGCAAGACGCAGAAAGGAAGGACTCACAAATTCCCTCCAACAGCTTTATTTGGACTATTCAAGAAGCCCAGGTATGAACCCGAGCCACTTCCCAACAAGACAAGGGGCCACTGCCTGGAACTTACCATGACATCAGCTTTGGGTCCTGTACCCTCCACACCAAGAAGGCAGTGCAGTCACACAATCTTCTAACATGAGAGCAGGATGTTCTCTGACAGTATGAAGATATCATACTCCAGTAGCACAGTATATGCACCTAGAACCCAACATGCCTGAGGCTTAATGGTTACCACATTCAAGCACAAAGAAAGTGAAGTATGAAGCCTGGCCATCTCAACATGGGCGTAGATTGACCACTCAAAGTCAGCGCACTTGCTTCTACTGCTGTAGAGACAGGGAAAGTCTCTTAGGGTTAAGTAGAAGCAGTATGAGTTATAAAATCTGTGTGTGTACAGAGCAAATCTAAACTATGAGAGCAGCTAGCTGATCTGATCCACAGGGTAAGAGCACTCCTTGTAACAAAGCTGGTGAACTTGCTGTCAGTGACAGCTTACCACCCTGACCCACCCCAGAGGGAGGAATCAACCCTATGACACACTAAGGGAAATCAAGAAACATCAGATCCAGTTACCACCTCCACCATCCTCAAGCCACTAAAGGCTCAGAATGCAGACAAGAGCCTGATGGTGTGGAATAGGCTGTGGCAGCTGCAACTTGTCATCTTTGAGCAGCAGCAGCCCCACAACCCCTGCCAGGAAGAGTCCTGGCTCCTGGGGACCGTCTCCTCCCTACAAGAGCCCAAGCTGCCTCACCTGTTTGACTAGCAAGAACCAGACTTTCCAGCCCAGGTACTCCCACCACCAGTAGGGCACACGCTAACACGAAAAGCACAGAAACACAGAGCATCTCTTGGACCATCACAGGAACCACTCCCAGCATCCCCTGTAAGCATCTCAGGTTGAGTGTTCACTGTGCTGTAACCCCCAGCAGAAATGAACAAAGCATTCACCTGCAACATTCAAGGACAGCACCCAGCCAAGCACCTGTTCTGATACCAGCTTCTGCAGTTCCTCAGAATGCCAAGCTTTTCTCCACCAGGAGAGAAAAAAGACACTGTACAACTTCAATAAGATCCCTTATTTTTTATCTCTAACATATGCTACGAGACACCTCTAGGTCAGAGGGAGCTTTTACTCCCAAGTCTCAGTTTTAACAGTACTTTCTCTCATATTACACTTTTTCCCTGAAGGACCACATAATTGCCCCCACCAGTGGACTTTCAAGAAACAAAAATAAGAATACAACTTAAGGCAGGACCACAGAGGCCCAGGCTGTGTGGGTGGCACAGCTTAATCCCCACAGCAAGATGCAGCAAGTAGATGCTGCAACACCTGGCATCTTGCTGTTTCTCATAGAAACAGGCTATTAGCAGCAGCTCACACCCATGAGATAGAGAGGCTCCCTAGGAAAGAGATAAGGCCAGCAGTCTCAGCCAAGCCCCAAGGGTTCAGCCAGCTGTTTGACTCTAAATTATCCTCAAGAAGCTGCCCAGCAGGTCTGGTGGGAAGGTCAGCTCCATCCAGCTAGGAATCTGCCCTGGCTGCATTCTAGTAGAAGAGAAGGTGGTCAGTTTGGGACATGAGGATGGATGCACTGTTCCACGGGGAATCCTGGCCACCAGGAGGGGAAGAGATGCTCTGAGGAAATGCACTAGCAGGTAAAGCACCCAGTGTTATCCCATACTGCCCACTGAGCATAGGAAGGGGTATTCACCCCACTTCTCCCTCCCTGCCTTTACGACTTCAGAACCGACATGATCGGTCACAGGGAAAGCACCTGACAACCCCTCTGCAGGCAGCAACCCAGGCACTGAGGCACAGACTGCCACCCCCGAAGCTTAGCCTGCCTATTTATGCTGCTTCATTTAGTCTGTTACAACGTAAAAATAAGTAGCTTTCCCAGCTTCCCCTTCGTTACAACAGAGGAACTGGCCCACGTGAAGAGACCTACAGACCAAGCCTTTTACTGCCAGTGGTTATCGAGCCCACAGAGGTCCGGGAAGCGCAGACCCCTGTGCACGACCACACCAGTGCCAGGTCAGCCCGAGGCCAGGCAACTGCTGCCACCAGGGGGGTGACAGTGACCTTCTCCTCCTGCCGCCGCGTTCCAGCGCGAGGGCCAGCGGCAGGCCAAGCACCTACACGAGCCGGCACTCAAAGCTGACATTGTGTCGCAGCAGCGGGGGAGGCCTGGTACTGCCACCCTGCCCGGAGGAGGAGGGAAGAGCCATCTGAATGGTTACATTGATGCCGAGGGCTGGGTAAAAGAAAGCTCCCCGGCCGCGGGAGGCTGCTCGCGCCCCGCTGCAGAGAAGCCCCAGGAGACCGCAGCCCTCGGCTGCTCAGCGTACCCGCAGCTCTCAGCCCCATGCCCACGCCAGGAGCCAGCAGCGCTCCGCTCAGCCTTGCTGCCACCCCTGCGAGTCCCCCTGGCAAAGGCCCCGGCCCCGCTGCCGCCGGAGGGAGCGCCAGGTCCCCCCCGCCCGGGCGGTTCCCGGCCCGGCTCGGGTGTGGCGCGGACGGGCCCGGAAGCGGGGCCTGCGCGGCTGGGAAGGGCCGCAGCGGGCCCAGAGAGGCCCCGCGCCGCCGCCGCCAAGTGCGGGGCTTCAGCCACCTTTCAGCGAGCCCGCGGGGCTACTCCGCTGCCTGTGAAGCTGGGACAATCCCGTCAAAACGCCAACAGGGCGATGTCTATCTCGTTCCTGAGGCTGCGCAGCCCCCGGTCCCTGAACCGGGAAGCGGGCGTACCCCGGGCTCGGGCCACCGGCCAGCAGTGGGGAGGTGGCCCCGTCACGGCCGGGACCCAGCGCGGCCTCTGGCAGAGACCTGCCGGGGCGGGGGCCGGTGTTTGTGCCACGGCACACAGCGCGGAGGGACAGTCCTTGCCCCGGCCGGCCGGGAAAGCATCCCAGCCCCGCGCAGAGGGGCCGGCTCTGCCCCGAAGGAGAGCAGCCGGCTGCGGAAGGGAACTGCACCCTTCCCAGGCACCATGGGTGTGCTGAGGCAGAGACACCAGGCTGTGAGCCAAGGACCGCTACAACTCCTCACAGGACCCTGCCTCTTTTGACCAAAAAAAACCCCAACAAACAAAACAACAACACTTCAACAACTCAACTCGGACTCCACTTGTGTCCCTCCGTCTGAGACGGACAGGTTTGCGCACCGGTGGACTTCCACACGGCACTGTGGGTACCCCCCTTTCCGGAGGGGGTGACAGCTTCTACAGCCGCACCCAGCGTGATCAGCCGCCAAGGGCACGTCACAGTATCGCAACACCCATGCCACCCATCAGGCCACGGCCTCTCCAGACGCGCCCCTCCACCCCTGTGCTGAGGAGACACCACACACCTCTCATGAGCAAGGGAGGTGACGGGAACATGTACATACACACACACACATCCAGCCTCCGCCAGCAGGCAAGTTAACAGGTGTCAAGGCAGCATATGGCCTCCCCGGGCAGGACCCACCATTCCTGGCAGCAAACATTAACCCCCGAAAGCAGCTGAACCCTGCTTAGGCCTCCCCAGCGCTCTCCTACTCTACAATCACCTTCCGAAGCCCTCTCAGCACACCCCAACGATCAGACTCGACCCACCGCTAATCTCGGACACGTCCTCCCAAATTTCCCCCTCGCAAACATCCCAAATGACCACTAGGACAGACCAGACATCCCCAGACCACCTCCGCCACACAAGAACAGGCCCCACACCCTCCACCCCACGGCCACCCGCACTCACCACCAGCCGCACCCCACTCTGCCGCCGCCACGGCCGCCCCCACCATTAAAGCGGGAAGCCCCGCCCCTCCGTCGCTGCCGATTGGCAGAAAATGCAGGGCTCCGCCCCGGGGGAGCCGCAGCCAATCGGCGCGCCCGCCGCGTCCCGCCCGTCCCGCGGCGGGGCTTGAGGGGCCGGGGCTGCGGCGGGAGCCGGGCGGGCTCTGCCTGCGGGGCTGAGCGGTGAGGGGGAAGGTGGGAAATGGCCGGGAAGGGATGGGGATTGGGGCACGGTCAGCGAGCGGTGAGGGGGAAGGTGGGAAATGGCCGGGAAGGGATGGGGATTGGGGCACGGTCAGCGAGCGGTGAGGGGGAAGGTGGGAAATGGCCGGGAAGGGATGGGGATTGGGGCACGGTCAGCGAGCGGTGAGGGGGAAGGTGGGAAATGGCCGGGAAGGGATGGGGATTGGGGCACGGTCAGCGAGCGGTGCGGGGGGCTGGCTCGAGGGTGGTGGTGACGGCGTGAGGGAGACCCGTGCAGGTCCATAAGCCGGCAGCTCATAGGCTTTTTTTCCCCTCGTGACACCGCAACAGGCGCCGCGAGCTTTCGGAAACACCGGGCAGAAGCCAGAGACGCCGACTCGGAGCGCCTGCAGTTTGCAGGGTGTTTCCATCCCGCCACGCCAATCTGCACCCTGAAAAGTGGCCAGGACCTGACTCGCGCTCGCCTGGTCTGAAGGCGTTTGCAGTACTCACTATTCTAATTGCTACGAATCATCTTCTCATTTCCAGCTTAATTTGATGCACAGCTGGTTAATAAACATTCATTCCTGTGCCAACGTTGTAATTTATCTCACCCAGGTCCTGCCTTGGTGTTCATGCTACTGTGTGTCTGTAGACTGCAATCATCTCCCTCTCAGTACAGGGAAGACTAAACAAGTTTTTCTAGCATTTTCTTACTAGTCTGCCTGTCCCTGCACTTAATGCCATGGTAGCTCTTTTTGCTGTACTGCTGTTCACATTTCCCCTCCTGAAGATGAGGGACCAGGAGCAGTCACCCACTGAGAATTTCCCACCTGGATACAGACAGGGCTGCATTTGCAGAGGCAGGTCAGTGTCTCTTCTGGTGACTTTCTTGCCCTTTTTTGGTGGTACAGCATTCCTTTACTTTCTCCTACATCGTTAATGCACTACAACATTCTGATTTCATCGGATTACACCTAATATTTGTGCCAGTCCTTAAGGAAATTAATTCTATTAACTTATAAAAATTATTAAAATTAATTTATAAAAATATCCAAAGTACCTCAGTAGTAACCTGTGTGTCATGATATGCTCCCTTTCCTCAGTCTTTGCTTTCATCTTGACCTTAGCTGCTCCTTCCCACGTGAAATTCCTGTGCCTGTTTCTGCCTCAACATCACGGTTCCTAACTGGTCCCTCCCTGGAGCTCCTTCCCTGGAGTCCATGCAGGGCCTATAGCTTTATAGAAAGGGCTGTTTTTAAATATCAAGTTAATCGACATAATAATCTTTATGTTATCCTCCACTTCCTGCCTGTGTGCTGTGTTACTCCTTAAGTGGATACTGTTAACACCAGACTGGCAGAGCCGAAGCAGTCTGGATCCCTTTTCTCCCTTGTTAAGTATAGGCATCAGCCCTGTTTGTTACTCTTCACTTTTTTTTTTTTTTTTTGTCCTCCTTTTATTTTGCAACATTACTCTGTTTTTAGTTGATTTGTGTTCCAGTTCAATGGAAACCTTGCTATGTAGTTTGTCATGAAATTAGAGATCAGTGGATTCCTTCACACTCCCTAATACTAGATTCTTCTCCACCTTGCATCCTGCATCTCAGCTTTCTCCAAGCATTCCTTCCCTCCTCTGGGTCCACCCTTGCTGGCAGGCTTGTCAGGCTCTAACAATGAGCCCCAAATTGCACAGCCCAGCCTCTTCCTGCTATTGGAATTAATTTCCAGGTCACTCTCTTCTGCTCTGAATGCAATTTGTTTCTCCTCTCTTGGTCCTGGACTCTACTTCCCTGTTGTGTCTGCCACCTCCACCATTATTTCTGTGTGGTATTTGCTCATTAGTTTTTCCTTTCTACTGCATCTTCTGCTTATCTCCCTAATTCTCCAACACATCAAATAGATTTTACCATTTTATTTCTCCTCCATCGGTTTGTTCTTATTTCACACTCACTAGCTTTGATGTGTTCCTTTTGTCTGCATGTTGGCCTTTGTTTGCTTCTCATGCTCAGCAGGTGTCTGGGTTCCTTGGTGTTCACCCTTCCCACAACACTGGCAGTGCTGCAGCAGCCTGGGCAGGAGCTCCAGCTGGAGCAAGGACCTGGTCTGCAGGAGCACCCTGTCTGCAGGGACATGGATTTGGTGCTGTGCTGTCCGAGGGGACCATGCAGGGTCCCCTCCTAACCCTTGGGGACAGGCCTCCAGCAAGGACTTGACTAATCTGCTACGTGTTGTGGATCTGGGTTTCTGCCTTCCAGCCTCTTTGGAAGCAGGGTAGCACAAGAATGCAGAGCAAAGAAAATCCCTCAAAAATAATGGAGGTGTGGGAGGCAAGTGATGTGACCTGTTGTGTACAGCCTGAGCTTCCCAAAGTTCTTGGGACAGAATCTTTTATAGACGAGTAATCTTCTGCTTCCATCTTGAATCCTGCCCGTCTGACCTGAAACCTGAGAGAGAGAAGCTGTTTGCAGCCAGCCAAGCGTGTCACCCTGGCTACAGTCTGGACCACCAGACCACAGATGAACCTCTCACATGCCTGCACGAGGGCATCCTGCCTGCACTAGCCACTCCTGCAGCTGGCACAGCCCTACAAGTCATTAACTCTTCACCTGCAATTCAGGAAACAATCTGTGCTTGCTCCTAGCCTGGGCTGCATCAGGCTCCAGTTCAGAAAAGCTTAAGCTCCTTCCTCCATTTCTTACCCTGGAGAACAACATACCATTTCCACTTTAGCTTTAGTGAAGGTCTTGCTGGTCCTTCTTAGCATGGGGATCCAGTCAGATGGAGGTGGGGGGGAGCCTCTGCATTTCTCCTTTGCACTGTTCCCTCCATGATCCTTGTTTTCTGCCTTCTCCTTGCTCCTTGCAGAGCCAAGTGCAGCTCTCTTTCCCCTCACGGCTTTGCCCTGGTGCAAAAAGCAGGCGTGGGCCAATGTAACTTGCTGAAGGCACAAATACTGAAGCTATCCTCAGTGCACACAATTACCAGACTATCAGATGGGAAGGTCTGTAAGAGCTAAGCAATGGAAAAGGAATGAAGTTCATTGAGAGGTTATGACCTCAGGGATTAGTAATGATAATTTTTTCTGCATGGAATGAGAGATGCTGGTGCAGTGTTGCACCTTTTCTGGTGCCAGTCTTGAAGACTGGCTTAGGCTCACCATGCAGCTGGGTGCAAAAAGGGACATTTCAGTGCCTTCAGGTGTCAAGTTTCTCAGTTTTCTGACAACTTAGAAATTCTAAAAATATTAGTTTTCTGGGGAACTAAAATATCTTTTTGATCATAACTGGTTTATATAGTAAATTTATATTCTCTTATTCAGTGAACGTATAAATATGACTTTATTTTTTTAAATATTGATCAATTGAATGGTGAGTGTTTTATTTGGCAAGAACATTAACATTATTCAACTTGAAAAATCTAAAAGAAAATAAAAACTTCAAATGAATTCAGTGAAATTAAAGACATGAACAATTGGCCCTGTAATTTTTCAGTAATGTATTTGACACACATAGTAAATTTACACATATTAATATACTTGGGGAGTAAGAAGATGATTTACAGATCCCCCCATCCTTTTCTATTTAATCCTGAAAGCCCAAAGATTTTGCATGTGACCAGATAATTACACTGAATGTAAATTGGCTCTTTAATGTTGTTTTACCCTTTTCCCTTTCCCTGAGGTTGGACTCCAAAGCACTACCAAACAGAAATTATTGCTGCACACTTTCTCTGCGGCTCAATGGGAAAAAAATGGTAAATTGATTATGCTCACAATCACAAAACATCCAAGAAATGCTCCTAAACACCTCTGTCTATACTGAGAGAATCAAAAAAGGCTTTCATGGCCACTAAAAGTGGCATGACACTACTTAGCACCTGAAGGCCCATTAAATGCCATCATGTCACTCTGCAATTTCAATCAACGGAGGTGGGCAGGTAGGCCATGCCTGGGCATGTGTTCAGGCTGATGTGTTGCCCCCTTCCATGGCTGATATTAAGTGATTCACCTTGTGCAGAATTTTGTATGTTATTTGTGCTGATTACATTGTAGTGGCAATACAGGCCAATTACCCCATCACTGTTGCCCTCTCCCCTTAAGCCAAAAGAAATGCTTTCATTCCTGGAATCTGAGCTCCCTATAAGCCCCTCAAGCTACTAGCAAACAACCCACAACATTTCTGTAGCCAACAGGCATGAAATGACCCCGCTGAAACCCCTGCTGTAACATGACACTGTGGTTTTACATTGAAACGTGACCGGCAAAAGGCATTCCACGCGATGGAAGGGGCGGTGCAGGCATCGCCCGGAGGCGGAGGCTCGCCGGCGCTGTGCTGTGCACTGCAGCTCTGACAGCAGACTTCCTCCCCGGCGTGTTTCATTGCTGGACTTTGCCTGTCAGCTGGGGTGGCCAGCACACATGACTCTTGTTTCCTACCGGGACAAGAATTCTTTGTCAGCTGCATAGCAGCCTCTCCAGCGTGAGCCCTGACACCCACCTCCATGGCTGGCAACATCAGCCCAGCAACACAGGGCACCCTGGGGTCCTCCACAGACGTGCCAGAAGTCTCAGCCCACTCTGGACCTGTTAAAGCATCCTTATTTGTTCCTGTGGCCTACTGGATAGTCTTAAAGAATAATGGGGCTTGTTTCAAATCCATCAAATCATGGGGTGGGGGGAGGGAAAGAAGCAGAGCCATAGCTACAGCAAGGATACTAAAAGCCTGGAGAAGCCCATTCTTCAGTGTCTCTGCATAGCAGCAGGCATGGCAGGACCACCTCAAAGCCCAGAGCGGGCTGGCAGAGGGCTGGAAAGGCTCAGGAGGTCGGAAGGTTTCAGCAGATGCAGCTCAACAGGAGTCCTTGGTTACTGTACAAGTATTGGTGACTGGCCACATGCAGCACACCTTGGCAAAGACCACGGGAGCTCTGGGAGCTCCATCTCTTGTAGGGACATGAAAACTGCCCCTTCTCAGTGACCTTTCAAGGCTGTCTCATGGGCACACGCTCCTGAAGAGAGAAAAAGCAGGTGATGAGAAAGCCATGGTCCTACTCATCCCCAGAGTCCCCTTTTCATATGAAGTAATTTCATTTTGCCTCTGTGCTTTAAAGCCCACAGGAGTTGATCATCTCTGGCAACCTGTCCCAGACTGCTTGGAGCCTGAGAGAGCAGCTTGGCAAAGCTGTGTGACTTCTTCACTCAAGCAGTTGGGGTTACAGTCAGATTTGGTGACAAATCCTGGAATGTCATGCTCCACAACTGTGTCCCAGGGCTGTCCTCCTAACTTGTGAGACAGCCGTGCCATGCAGCTCCATGGAGTGAGTAAAGACAGATGATAAAGCCCTCCAGGCTGTTCCAGAGACTTTCCTTAGAAGACTTTGCCTTGACCTGAGTGGCCACAGAGTGCTCAGCAGAGGTTGCCCAGGGCAGGGGTCGCAGGTGCTGCACCTCAGCCATGGGGCAGTGGGGTGTAAGCTGCCAGGCATCAGGCTGGGCATGCTGCTGGTCACTCTGCAGGGACTAAGCCATAGAAAGGATATTGTCAGAGCAGAGGATTGTTCTGGGAGAATGGGCTGCACAAAGAGGAATTGTTTTGTCATGAAATGAGGCCATGTTTAGCTCCAGCCAGGGCTGGGCTTTGCCTGCCTGTCTGGGCTGCAGGCTGGCAGGGGATACTCTCCTCCCTGGCCTGCCTGGCATCTTCTCTGCTTCTGAGGTTGTCCACTGGCACAATCAGCAGCACAAGTACATGCCCTGAGACCCATGGTGGGTAGGGAGAAAGAGGAAATTAAGGGATAAGGAAACTTGTGGCAGGTCTGCCAGGTCTCCCTCCTGCACCTGCCTGGCAGGTCCGAGGGGCACAGGGAAACGGGAGAGCAGCAGTGGGGCAGCTCCCATGGTGAGGGGCTGCACTGTTTCTCCCAGTGACAGGTATACACTCACCTCTCCAAAAAGTGTTGCTGATGGCCTCCCTGAATGTGTGTGAGGGGACAAGCATCTTACACCTGAGCTCCAGCAAGACACACCAGACAGCACAGGACACAAAGAGGCAAAGGGAGAGGGAGCTGCGTGCTCAAAATGTGGGTTGGAACACTCCTATAATTTCTTATTGGTTTTACTCCTTGTTTGAGTGAATACCAACATTTAAGAGCAATGGTGGATGTACCCACAAAAGCATTCTGTGAGTCATTACTTCCTCAGCAGCTGCAGTGGGGCTTCTACAGCCCAGGGCTGCCCGGCTCCTCCTGCCGCAGCCCCGGTGCTGCCCGGCTCCTCCTGCCGCAGCCCCGGTGCTGCCCGGCTCCTCCTGCCGCAGCCCTGGTGCTGCCCGGCTCCCTGCCCAGCTGCGGCGGGGGCTGCACACGAGGGAGCTCCCGCACAGCCCCGTGTGCAATCAGGTCACGACCTGATGCTTTGTTCTGCTGACTGGAGCAAAACAGGCTGTGTGATGATGATGATGATGATGACGATGATGATTGACTCTGTTTCTACTACTGTGATGCCCATGAGAACCTGAATATACAAAAACAAGACAGCCAAAATGGGTTCCACAGCCCCACTTATGCAGAACATGTTTCTGAGGGAGATGCAAACCGTTCCTGTATTAGCTACTGCCGTGGGCTCTTGGGGCAGTGCTTTGAAGTCCCACCACGCTGCTGCAGCAGACAAGAGCCGTCTCTCTCATATCACACAGCAGGACCCCGACTTCAGTACTACATCAGTACCAAAAATAAACTCCACATAAACATCCGCTGCATGTTTCAAAGCCAAATTCCCGTGGGAGCAGGACACCTCTGTACCTCACACCAAGGTGGGCAGAGCCCAAGACTGGCACTGGCAGTGGGGGACAGACACGTCCCAACAAAGCCACCTGGCAACAGGCAGAGAAGGGGGGAGGTCTGCGTTCAAAAGAGGAATATCCTGGGAAATGCTGCAGCTTTGAAGTAACACCCATAGACAGCAATGCCCCAAAGCATGGGCCTTTACCCCAATGTATGGCCAGCAAATAAAAACCCTAATGCAAAAGTACCCTGGGGCACAGTCTTTACTCAGAGGAAAGGAGCTGACATACCAGGCAGGACCTAGCACTCACTGCTATTTCAGGGCAGAAACTGCTTGGACATGATGGTAGCAAAGGGAGAACCCTTAGAACAAGCAGGTAAATCAGTGACAGAATCTGAGCAGCAGTGATAAGATAGCTGCTGCAGGAACTACAACGCTGGAACCCCTGGCTTTAGAAAACATGCATCTCAGTCAGAAATATAGATGCAGTAATTTCCTTTCTTTAAAAAGCACACACCAAAATAATAAAAAGGACAAAGGCTTCTCCTTCAGAGGAGCCAGACAGCCTGCTTTGCATTATTCTCATGTGCAGGATTATCCCTAAAGAAATTGCAGAAGGTTTTAATTAATTTCTAAGTGCAGGTTTCCACCAAGGCAGTGTTCCTGGATCCAGCCAGAGAGCTGCAGTATCATAGGGACAATAAATAAACTGTGGAATCACATCAGCTTGAACTATTTTTCTGGCATGTATTACAAATACATCCAAACATCCCATTTCTTGAGCATGAGCTTTTACCACCACAGCATCTCTGTGAGGCACAAAGTGGTAACATTTTATATCTAAGATAGCTGAAGATTTATTGCACTTGGGTGGAAGGAGGAGATCCACGAGATTTTTTGAAAACACTTGTGTATTCATTTGTAGGCACCAGCTGTCACACAGACAGGCTCTGCCTCTCCTGGGGCCATCAAGCTCATGCAAGGAGGCTGGGGAAAAGCACAGACCCAGACTGGAGCTGTTTCCACCACTTGACCACTTACCCTGTGTTTGTGCCTTTGACTTCCAAGCAGTTTCTGAGCTTTTCAGAGGTCAGTTAAGATGCAACTTCTGCTGCTATTTCCATGTGTTTGTCTCTCCTCTGTGAGCTGCAGGTGAAGCTGCTTTGAAAACAATGCAGACGAAAAACTTGGCTGAACACCCTTTGGCAGCACTCACCACATTATCTTCCTTCTTAGCATAAAAAAGTGCCCTGGCTTTCTCAACCCAAGCACCATAAAACTGCTCCTTTGGTCCCAGATGTTTCTGGCAGAAAGCCCCTATCCTAGCAGGAGGATGGAAACCAACCCTGCAGCCCACACCAAAACCCTGCCTTACCTGTGGTGTGGAGTGTGGAGAACTGAAGAGATTCCCCTCACTCCTCTGGCCCCCTATCTTTTCAGCTGCTTCTTCCCTCACACCTCACATACTTCACTTCCACTATAAAGGCTTAATAACATCCACTTAAAAGATCTGTAGGTTAAAAAAACAAACAAAAGTGTTAAGTTTTGCTTGTTTAAACAAAAGAAGACATCTGTGTGCACATTGCTGCTTGGGGACAGGACAAGAGAACAAACATGTGTGTTTGTCATGCTGGTGTTTGTCATGCTTGTCACTGAATGCAGAGAGATGCAGGGAAGTGGTGGCACCACTCTGAGCTTCACAGCTCCCAGAGGTGATGTGGCCCAGGGCAGCAGCAGGACAGGCTGTGGGCATGACCCAGTGTGGCTGCATGTGTGATACAGACTGGGAACAGTGGGCCTGTGGGTAGCTGGGCAGGAAGGAAAGGCAATAAATATCTCTCTCCTGCATTTGGGGGGAAGCCAGATGAAGCATTCCTGTCAGGAAACACTTTCCACTCTAACTGTAACTCAGGAGGATGTTAAACAACAGTTGCATAAGGCGAATGTTGAAAACTCTACAGTGTGGGTATCCTGTATCTAAAAAAAATAACATCCATTTTTAAAAATCCAAACTATTAATGCTGAAATCCAGTAACACAAGGAGACCTGGGGAAGTTCCAGAGAACAAACAAGTTGATGTTATTCCAGCATATTAAAAAAGTAAACAGGATGCCCTGGTAAACAGGTGTGTCTATTTGACAGGTATCACATGCAAAATAATTACCAAAAAATATGTGATCATATTGATAAAGACTTAAAGCAGAGAAATATAAATACCAATCAGTAAGGATTACGGACAATAAACCTGTCAGACTGACATGGTACATTTTTTGGCACTGTTGTGCAGTATCAGAGAGGTGGTACAGCAGCGTGTGCGATCAAGGAACAAGCTCAGGGGCGGCCTGGCCAAGTGCGAGGCAGAAGAGGAGTTGCTCCCTGGGGAGCTGGGACTGAGCATGTATTTGCAGCAGGGAGTGCTAAATAGTGTAAAGCTGGTTACCTGGGAAAAAAATGAAATCATTATGGGTACAGCCTGCTGTCCTTGGCATCCCTGGGGCAGTGGGGCTATGCAGTGAATCCCATTGTCTGCACCAGAGCCTGGCAGGTACTCAGGGGAGGTTTGGGGGGCCAGAACAAACCAGTGCCCTTCTCCATCGCTCTCCTGCACCCAAACTGGAGCCCAGACAGCCCAGCAGCACCTGCCATGCCAGAGCTGAGCCTCCTCCCTGCCAAAATTATCCTACTTGGAAGAGATGAGTTCAAAAGGGATTGGATAAGGCAGGGGAAAAAGCCACAAGGGTTCAGAATGCCAGCACCATTCTCACAGGAAGTGTGCTTCCCAATCACCCACTTGGCCCCTGCCACAGCAGGACACAGCCTGAGCCTCTGCCCTGACCAGCAGGGCCGTACTTTTATTCTGACAGTGTGCTACGAATAGTGAATCCCTGTTGGACTTGCAGACCACAGTGACAAGCAGTGGACCATGAATTCAACAGTGACTTTATGGGTAAAAGGCTTGTTCCTGTTCCCTGTTTAAACATTCAAGCACTGTCAGCAACCGGATAAGAGGTTAAAGTCGCTCCACATCTGAAACTCCCATTCCCACAATTAGAATAGTGTGTCCTAGTCCAGGGTCCCAAAGGACACAGACGCATAAGGAGATCTGGATGTAGGTCAAGAAATGGAAAATATGCCTTAAAGCAAAAGAGACTTTCATCAGTTCAGTCTGTCTTAAAAAAGGATCAGGAAAGCTTGATCATAGTATCTGACTCTGGTACTGACAAACTCAGAGGCTCAGTTCCTTCCTGAGGAGATAGACTGACTTGAAAGGAATTAAAGAAATGCAGCTTCAATCTAAGGTGCAACAAGGAAAATACCTTCTAGAACAACCTACCAGCCACTGTAGCAGGGACACACCATTTTAAAATCAACTGTTTTCCTAACAACAGTGCTCTAATTTACACAAGAACTAATTCGTGGCAGCCTGTGTCATGCAGGAAGTTACGCTGGCCGGCCTGGCCAGCCTCCCTGCTTTATAATCTACGGAAAAAACCCTGCCTGTGTTTCCCTTTCTCCAGTCCAACTGTGTGAAAGGTCTGGCCTGCCCCACCAGAGGCGTTTTTGGGAGGCGTTTTACTCAGGTTAGCGTGGGCAGCAGGCAGCCATGCCCTGCCTGTGTCCCAGGCTGCCCAAATCACTCCAGCCGGCTGCTGGCCCTGAGGCATTTTAGCTTTATAAGGAAGCCAGTCTGAGGGGACAAAGTGAAGCAACATCCTGGAGCTGGGGCTCCTTGAATGATGAGTGCCAAGGATCTGACACACACAGTATTCTGCCTTCCTTTCCAACCAAAGCAAGGACACAAGACAGAGCAGGGAACAGCCATTCCTGTGCTTCTCAGCGCATCACAGGAAGAGCCCTGCAGGCTCTGGCTCCCTGGCTGTCAGGCTTGTTTTTGCACAAACTACTCTAGAACCAGTAACATGCCTCCACACCAGTTCCCTGCTGCAGTCAGTGGCAGCCCAGAGAGCCAGGACCTCCACATTCATTAGGAGCAAAAAGCAATTCCACCAGTCTGGCTGGGATGCTGCCATTGCAGACATGTCACTGGACTCATTTGTAGTGGAGCAGCTTTGCTATTGTATAAGCTGTTTGTGCTTCCAGCTCAACTTGCCACTTCCCAGCTCAGTGCTTTTCAAGGGCCAGTGTGTCAAAATGGGTCAATAACTGCCCTAGTCACAGCTTTGTGGATGGTTTTGTTTTGGGAAAACAGCTCACAGCCTCCACAAATAAGCTGGATCTGATTAGCTCAGAGGCAAGCAGTGCAGGAGCAGCTGCAGGCTCTATCTGCTGAGTGGAGATTCTCTCACCCGAAGATTGCTGACAGATGCTATTGAGTAAAACACACTGCTGGCTTTCAACACAACTCAAAAGGAAGCCCATGCAAGAGCAGCCATAGGCAAGACGTTTGTCCTTTAGGATAGTGCTGTATGTACTGACAGGCTCCATGGGCATGTGCCCCCACCCTTCTGTCTCACGGGAGCCTCTCATTAGGCAGATTATATGTTACAGCTCAAGGGCAGAAAGTAGAACAGAGATGGATTCACAGTGCCCAGTTCCTAAGAGAAATGGGCCAGACTTCACAACATGGCCCATCCAGAAGTGTCACAGCCCTGGTCACATTGAAATATCTTTCTGAAATGATAAATTAATCCTGAAGCAGCTAAGAAACTTTATAGAAAATAGAAGCAGAGAAGCACGGAAGTGAAATCAGATCCAGCTGGGATTTGCTTCAGCATCAGAAAAAGCTCTGTGCTTCTGCTTCTCAAGTGCTGCCTTCTTGCTGTGGGCCTTGAAATAGTCCTTCCCATTATTTTGCTTTCTGGGGTACAGCCATAATTGGTTTTTAATGCACAAGATGTTTGCTGCTTATGTTTGTACCCTGCTGACTCACTCTACTACACCCCTTTACACATAGACCTCCAGATCCAGCACATTGGCCAAAACTCCAACATTTTCAGTGTGGTTTAGATTGAAGCTATTCTGTAGCCTTACCTAAAGGGAAATAAGAGTCCTTATGATCCGAGAGATGGACACCAGTTCTCACAGTGAGCATAACAAGGTCTTTATTAAACAACATGGAGTAAAGAAAAAACATACCAAGTGAACAAGCAGAAACAAGGAGCTCTGTCCTAGGGTGACCTAGGGTGAATTTTTTCCCTAATTTGTCCTAAACCAGGACAAGCTCTGTGCAGCTCTTCAGGTTCTGTATCAGGAAAGGGTAGTTATCCTCCAGGCCAGACCTGGAGAAGATGGCATCAATACCAGAAGAAAAGTCCTGTGCTCTGGCTGAACAGAGAAGTACTTGTGTCCAGGAGACATGGCCAGCAGCAGCTCCACACAAGCTACCCAGCACTAAATAAAATCCAGGGAAGGGCCTGATAAACCCTGTCTTCCCAGACATGGTGTGTGGATATGTGAAGGAATCCAGGTGGGGTACCTGCAGCAGTAACAAATGTTGTTGTTCCCCAGGTCTGGTTCATCTCAGCTCATCTCTGATATGGATGCATTGAGGCAGATTTTATATTTGTTTTTATGCCACTCGGCATTTTTCCTGGAGAGAGAAAAAAGAAAAAGCTGTGCAAAATCAGCAATATGAGAGGACATTTGCTCAGGAGCACACAAGACTCACAACAACCCTGTCTGGGCTTTTCCAGCTCCACTTCAGGGCCATTTGCTACAGCATTTTCCAGCTTCTGACCTACACGATCAATCTTTTCTACAAATTTGCATCTTTCTCTACTGACAAATCTCCTCGACAAATTCTGTGTCCCTCTGCTATCCCCTCCAATTCTATTCTTTTTGTCATCTTCAGCAAGCCTTTCTCTTTGTCAGGAGGCTCCTACAGGAGTGTTGGACATAGTCTCATAGAAGTTGCTGGCAGTAGCACACACAGAAGAACCCAGACTGTGTCCACTTCCATTTCAGAGAGTCTGTATCCCCTGCCCTGTAGCATTATGTATAGTCAGGGTGTATATTTAAATTACTAAGCCTCTCTCAGATTTCTTAATTTCTTGTAACTATATCCACCTCTTGGGCATTATTACTCTCTGTTGATACCAATCTCACATAGGAGTGTGTTCAAAGACATCTTACTAGCAGCTTACAGTAAGTGTAAGCTAGAGTGCTAGCTTACAGCTAAGTGTACAGTAAGTGTAAGCTAAGGAGTGCTAGACAAAACTAAGATGATCTGAAAAATAAACAGTGATTAAAGAACAGCAACAGAGGGATATTAAAAAACCACTCCTTCAGTGTCTTCAAACTGAACCAGAAAAAAGAGGGTAACTTTTGAAAGTTAAAATTATAGTGCAGCAGGACAAGATTTTATAAGCAAAAGCCTAAACCAATAAAGATTATTTAACTTTCTCAAACATATCCATAGTGGGTCATTGCCAGCAATGAATGGACAGGTAACTGATAGATATTACTAACAATCAAGAGACAAATACTGTTAGATATCACTCCAAAAGCAAAGTGAACAGAACTGTATGGCTCACCCACATCTGACACAGTGAGTGGTTGTGGTGCTCCCAGTCTTAACAACAACCAGAAAAAGTGCATGTAAGAGTGAAAAGGATTGTTGAAGTTATAATTTTCACACAGAGTCACACTAAAGAGAATAGGACTTAGCTAAGGGAAAAACACCTAAAAATAGACAAAGGAAGGAGACATGACAGATTTCCAAAACGTGAAAACCAGAATGGAGAAGGTAACTGAGGAATGATTATTCACCATTTCTCACAATATGGGTAAAAAAGAAAAATGCAATAAAACTATCAAGCAAAATATTTAAACATCAAAAAGATTTTAAGTAGAATGTGATAAAGCTGTAGGATATACTCCCATAGGTGTTGTACAAGTCAAAACTGTAATTCAAACAGGAACTGCAGAAATTAATGGCTACTGTACCAAATGGTGTCAAACCAAACTCTGGCTTAAACTCCCTAAAAAACAACTGTGGTCAAGATAGACCTTGTTCTTGTATTTTTTCAGCCTCAGCTATGGACAGTACCAAAAACAGGATAGTGAGACTCATCTTTGCCAAAAAACACTAGAGCTGCTCTTATCAAGAGGTACTTTCCCCATCACACAGGCCGGACAAGCGCTCTCCTTACCAGTGCACTCTGCTTGGCTATAGAAGCTACTGTCTCCCCACCCTGGATACAGTATCCCTGGGTATTAAGCCAGGACTCACAGGAGGTCTTCTTTGTTACCAAATTACAGTGGAAATTACTTTTTAACTCTTACATAAATACATTTATAACTCAGGATTGATACTGTTGCTCAAGAACATATCTAAACAACAATCATTACATACACGCAAGAAAACACCAATTAGGATATCGGATATCCTAAATGGCAACTAACAAACATTCTGACAGTACAGGCTTGGCCTGCAGGTCCCCCAAACCAAACCCTTCCTGGCAGCAGAGGCTTTTTAAGTGGGAATACCAGAACAGGGCAAGCCTGCAGTGATATCCCTGCAGAATACCTATTCTACTTCTAACATATTGTGGCTCGGGGTCAAGGAATCAGAGTTGGTATCCTCAGGATTAGATGTCGACTGATTTTTCATCCAGAAGTCCATGTACTTACTTATTTTTCCATCTTATATAAACATTATCTGCCTATCACACACTAGGCAATGTGCTCTACAGTGTAATTATTTCATATTCAGAAAAGTATCTCCCTTTTGTTCTAAATCTACAAGCCCACATTTTGATTGGTGCACTTTCACCAATCCTTCTGCATCGTGGGAGACAATGAACAATCATTCCTCATTTGCCTGCTGTATATAATTTGGGATTTTACATGCTTCCAGTTTCTTCTCCCTAGCCCAAACCTATGCCTACTAGCAGAGAAGATATCAGAACTGCCCATAATATTGCAGGTATGGGTAGCCAATGGATTTACAGAATAGCCTAAAGATATCCTGTTTCTCTGTTCCTTTTCTAGAAATTCCTAGCATTTTGTCTGCATTTCTGCCCCAACTGAACACCCAATTATTGTCTTTACAGAACTCTTCTATAAGAGATGCATTTCACAAATACAAGTAACTAGGTTAGAGTCCAGGTGCTGGATGTGCACAGTCAAATTTCCATGCCTTTTGTATTTCAATCTATATTCAATGCAAATGTCATCTACTGCTATTAAGCAAAGTCACTTTGTATAGGAAATCCTTCTAACTTTTTAGAGAAAACCTTTTTTTCTTACCTTAAATAACTCATTATCATCAAACTTTTCCACTTTATTACCTACCCAAAACTTTCACAGGAAAAGATCCCTGAAAACTACACTGTGATCTCCCTCCATATTGATTCCTATGTTCACTAAGTCTATTATTAAAATGGTATTGAAGTGGGAGTTAACAAGCTGATGCTGGTTGGCTGGGATCCACCTCACCCTCTGAGCCAATTTTAAACAGGTATTACTCCTCTATTATAACCTGACTCATGTTATTAAGGCCAGAAAGGAACCTCATACTTAGTCACATCTAAAAGGTGACTGGGGAAGAATCTCTACATCTGCATTTGTCTTTCCTGGTCTCCGGATTCCAATTGATCTCAGATATGGAACTTTACCTGGCTGTCCTGCTGGTGCCATCTGCACTCCTGCCAACATTGGCTGCTGCTGAGCTGGTGCACCTGTCATTGGGACCTGCTGCATGCCTGAAGCACCTGCAATGATGGCACCAGCTCCTGGCTGGCCTGCCTGGACAGAGGCCCCAGAGCCCGGCGGTCTCCGGTTTGACAGCCCTTTCCCAAAGGCCACAGCTGCCACCAGTGCATTGGTATCTGCAGGGTTGAAGGTCTGCTTGTTCTGTCGTAAACCTGTAAAAAAATAAGTTATTTTGGAAGTTATTTTTACACTTGGCAATCAGGTCTAAAAAGTAGCATAGCTGGTCCTATATTTACTTTTCAGCTACTTTAGTGCATACAATAGAGATTAATTTCTTAGAGGCTGTCCTACAAGAATTTCAGCAAGGTCAAAGAAGTTGCAAAATCAATGGACACTGGTGATCTAAGAGCTTTTTTACTGAGGACAGGGCATAATCTCCTCATGGAAGGAGGATAGAGTAAGCTAACTCCTCCATGCCCATAAGAAGCTCCCAATAAAGGCTATTTCATGCCTATTTCTTATGGCAGGTAACAAGCACTGTGATTCAGACAAACAATAGCAACACCCCCTTTTTTTGTTGTTTTTTTGCCACCCATGTGCCCAGTTATATTGTTAAACCCAAATAGTAGACAGAACCCATGCTCAGGTCCTGTGTCAAAGATGACAGTAAAAACAATGGCACTGCTTTTATGAGTAGTGTGTGGCACTCACAGGAATAGTGAACACCACAAACAGAAAAGGCTGGCCATGAGCCTGAAGCACCCACTATCTAGACAGGATCACCCAAAGAGCCTGCCAACATGTAGACTCCTTCAGAACATACCTAAAGGGTTTCTCACTCACTGCTGCTGCATTTTGACTGCTATTTTTATTAATTAAAGTTGATTGAGATGTTTTCTTGGCAGATACTTATCACCTTCTCAAAGGGGGGTACGTCAAAGGGTTGGAGTGACCTTCCTGCCATGCATAGGCCACACATTGCACCCACAGGATTCCTTCTCAAATTAGGGGGCTCAGGACAACCAATCTTGCATCTTCTGGAATGTTTTCATTTATGCTGCTCAGCTGTGTTTCCCATACTTCAGGCTCTCCAATAGACCTATTTTGCCTCTACTCTCTCAAGTCTGCTGTTTGAACCCTGTACCCCACTTCCACCTCAGTGACATACCTCCACTTTCAGATTCACGCTCCTCCTTACTGATTTTCTCCAGCAAATTTGAGCACATTTTGTTCAGACTTTGGATCTGTTTCTGCAAAATGAAAACGATCAGAAACTGCCAGGATAGCTCCAACTCAGTACAAATCAGCAAGATGAATGAACAAGCTTTCCCTTCCCCAGATCTGTGTAACCAAATGTAAGTGTTTTGGAGCCCAGAGTGCCCTGTGCTAATGCATGCAGGAGGGCACTGTGGGGTGGGATAGCCTTCACCTCTCACTGGTTGGATAGCACCTCCTGTGAACAGCCAGAGAGCTGGCTACCCTTGTGAAACTGTGGAGGAAACCAAACCTAGGCTAGGGTCAGCTGGAGAAGCCTCAGACAGGAAAGGACACAGAAGAAAAAGAGAACTGTCAAATGGAAGGGTGCAGGAAGCAGTTAAAGGGCATCTTGTGGCCTAGGGATAAGAGGCAGAAGTATCAAACTCTTCTTTACTTACCTGTGCTGCATCAGGGCTAATTCGAGCAGCATCTGTGATCAGCTGCTTCTCCTGCTCCTCCACCTCAGGGTCGGGCTTAGTTCGAAGGTGGTCGGGCACCACTTCATGGCTGAACACCGGCACTCGCCCCTCTGTCTGCCGCTGCAACAGTGGGACAAGCCTCACTCAGAGCCTCTTCCTCCAGCCCAGCACCCAGGCAGCTCCAGACCAGGGCACAGGCCATGGTGCTGAACAAGGCTACAGGGAAAACCTTCATCAGGGGAGCATTAGCGAGTTTTAACAACTTGGCTAGGAATCTGCACTGTGCCTGTTTAGTAACAGCAACATATTTACTAACAGGAACACGTTCTGTAAAGTGTATCCAGTGCAAGTGTTTGTAGGTGAAAGCCCCACAGCAAAGCAGCTCTCAGACAGAAGTACTTGTTGCCTTTTCTTCCTTTATACCCCGAGCTGAGGAATGCCCAGCTGAACACTCAGGCACTCAAGCACTTTCTGATAATCAAGGGACGTCTTACCATGATCTCCTCATCGCGGTCTGGAGACAGCACCAGGGGGATGATCACCTGGTTTCGCAGCAGCGGGGTCTTCTCGTGCTTTAGCACTTTATTCAAGGTGTTCAGCTGTCCTGAGAGCAGTGCAAAGCTGTCCAGAACTGAAGGCCTGGAAAAGCAAATAACGAAGATAGAACATGGAAAGGGGATGCCACATAGGGCTTTTCTCTCTTCTTCACTCAAATGGCTGAAGAGTGAGGAGACAACACTATTAGTCCTCAAATCAGTCTACTCCAGACAGTAAGCAGTAAAAACTAGGGCTGAATATGCAGGTGTGGACAAACCCCAGTCCTAACTGGAAATGGCTCAAATGCAGCAAATACATCAGGGACATTACAATCAATACCACTGAAAGTGGCAGTTGTTTGGTATTTCAGTAACACACACAGAAGCACTTTTTTCCTTTGACTACCTCTCCCAGTGAAACTCTGGAGCAAGGTCTAAGAAATAACTTCGTCCTGAAGCAGTACAGCCAGGAGAGAAAGTATTTACAGCTTGGCTATCCAGACTAAGAAACAACAAAGCTAAATAACTGATATTCTTTTCAAGGAGGTCCTCCTCAGCTTGCTCTCTGCTGAATTCATCAGGTCTCCTGCCTTCTGCAACATTAACTATAAATGTTAACTTGTCTGTGAAGCTTTGCTGCAGTGGTAGACACTAAGATACCATATAGTTTATTAAGCTGCAGCTACAATATCTTTATGCTCCATATTCTCCAGGAAGAGAATGCCATCTTGCAAGGCTCTCAAACTGTGTGGCAAAGCAGGATCAGCAAAACACAAAAGCTCAGTTTATATCAGAGCCACAAAAAACCAGAAAAGGTCAAGAAATACAGAAAGAACCAGTCCTCATTTTATAGTGTATGTGGGTCTTTAAGGTATTTCATCTGAGAACTACTCACTGCAGATGCAAGTATAGTTCCCATACAATGTCTGGATTAAAAGGTGCTAGCATGAGTCTAATTACTCTGCAGCATGAAGCCAATGGATTTAAACTGGTTTTCTTGCAGAAGATGTGTAATGGTTCCTCCAGCACAAATGTAAAAAGAAAATTTAAACCTATTGACAAGAAGCTAATGTTTTTTAATTAATCCTTTGAGCCAAGTCTGAAGAGCTCTGGCAATGATCAACAGTGGGACACCTTACCATGTGAGTCGGTCATACTCGTTCTCCAGCTTGTAGATAAAACTGACCAAGGAGTTCTTTAGGTCAGCCACCTGACTGATGAGTGCCTCCAGGGTCACCTCCAGCTGCTTCTCCTCTCTCTAAAAAAAGGCAAGACAGACAAGGGAGGAGGACAAAGACATTGTGAATCCACACCCATGCATCCATGATCCAATCTGTCCTATAGACAGCCTCCTCTTCAGAAGAAACAGAGGTATTGGAGATAAAAATCCTAATATTTCACACTGAACCCTTTCTCTTGGGTCAGACTACTTGGGCAAGAGACTTGGTCCTGAGACAAACACTTGGCCAGTTGTCCTGTTTAAGACCTAGATGAGTGTCTGAAGACCTCATCACTTATACCTGCTTTTCACCACATAGGGCAAAGTCATTAAAACTAGCTAATGCCACCTTTGTAAGCCTTAAGCTAACCCAGATCAAACAAGATTAGCATTCCCTCAGCAGCCATGGGTGCTTTGATGTCTTCATCCAAAACAGTCTTTGCAAAATCAGTACGAGGACTGTGGACTCCTAAAGACTCCAGTTTGTGCCGTTCTTTACTTTCTTTTTGCCCATGTGACACTTCCAGCTGCCAAGGAAACTGGCAGCTCCTACTGGCCTTGTGCCCCATGGGCTGCTGGAGGCCCTGCTGTGACACAGACTGACCCTACCCACACACACCTCACCTCCTGCCTTTTCCTGGGATTACATTGTTTAAGAAATCTTCCCCACTGACATCCCCTTCCGGGTGAGGGAGGATGGTGACAGACAAAATGTCAGGACTGGGGATGTGTTGCCAAAGACATCAAGGCACATCCTTGACTCTTACAAAACCCCTCCAAACTCTTATCTACTTTAACTTACTCATACAACAATATTGTGCAAAATATAATTAAAGTCCCAGCCCTAAGGAACTGCTCGTGTAAATTGAGAACTATACAATAATCCATGAGGAGGGTGGGACAAAACAATCAAATAATAGAAAGGGAATACCGATTGGGGAAGCAGATAGAGTGACTCACACTGTTGGCATGCTTGCTATTGGGTTTGTTGTTGCTCTGCTCAAATACACTGGCCCAGTGTAAACTCCATGGAAAGATTATCAGGCACCTTCCATGTTCATGAGAACACAACATTATTCTATTTTATTTGTACTCTGACAAGTTGGTAATCACTAACAGGACTTCATTTCACTTTAACCACCTTAGAACAAACAGCTGAATCAATGTAATAAAAATTTGATCCCCTGTCCCTGGAGAGGATTCATGAACAGATTGCTGCTGGCTGTTCCACCTAGAGATAAAAGCACTCTCCTTCATCTTGTGACAGGACTAGTCAGTTCCTGCCCAATTAAGAATTGTGCCTGCAACAGTTTGTGTGCACTGTGTGCAAGGAGGTAAACTCCTGCCTGTGTTACAAGCTGGGCTGGTAGCAAGTGTTTTACTGCCGGGGTGCCACTCCCCTGGCCCCCTGCCTCTGCTTATCCAAGAAGCCCTCAAGAGGATGAATGAAACCCCACTGCACAAGGAGCACTCTCATGGCAGCAGTGCACTCCAAGCCTCCTTCCCCGGGCTCTTCCCAAAGGCTTTAGCAGCTGGAAGCAGATGCAAGCAGTGCAATAAGCATGCAGTAAGACTGACCAGAGATTCCAAGGAATGCTGCGCCTCTCCAAGAGGACCCTTTGAGGAGTTTGTTAGCAATGTTAAATTGGCCCGAGGTAGTAAAGATAGGGCTTATGGTAGGGGTTCTGAAGGACCTCCTGATATGGAGCAACTGAGAGGTAAAGGTGAAATTCAGAGTAGGGAAAGGTAAAAATGCAGGCGGCAAAACAAAGGAGAAAATAAAAACGTGACTGGCAAAACAAAGGGGGAAAAAACCCCATGACTTTCTGTACACAATGACATTATCTGAGCTGATAACTTCGTAACTCAACAAAATCTCAGGATTATCTGAGAGTAATCCATGAAAACATCTGCCCAACGCTGGAAAGGCAGTCAAGACAGTAAAAGCAACCACAGGAGTTATTAGGAAAGCAACAGAAACTAAGCATCATTACATCACCACATAAATGCATGCCTCCTTTGCGTCTCGAACATTACACATCGCTCTTGTCCCCTCAACTGAAAAGGAATAGAGTAGGAATATGTGCTAATAAAGGCAACGAGGATGATGAAGAACATTCATCGTTACAAAAAAACCCAACCCAAGCCAGCGAAAAAGCACTAAAAAGACTGATATGACTAGGTGGATGAAACAAGGAGAGACAATGTAACAAACCCTATAAATGAGGAATAGGGGGACAATTTGTTTTCACTTTCTTTTCCAGCAGGACAACCAGGAGATCTCCATGAGGCCAGCGGCTGCGCTTTCAAACAAACCAAACGAGGTGGATCTTTACAGCCTCTTAACCTGTCATTAATGCTCTTGTCTTTGGACAATACGGATGCTATAAATTCATAGCACTTAATAAAGTAATTAGGTTCTTCTCCCATTAACATTTCATTCAAGCGGGAGCGGGGCACTCAGCCGCGCACACGCTCACCCCACAGCTGTGCAGCAACACGGGGCTGCTGCCCAGCAGAGCCCTGCGCCGCCTGCCCGCCCGGGCTACCGCAGCCCCGGGCGGGCTCGGTCCCCGCGGAGCCGCCCGGCCCCGCTCCCCCGGCCCTCACCTGCATGGCGGCGATGGCGGCGGCGATGGCGGCGGCGGCCCCGCCCCGTTGTCCGGGAGAGCGGCACTTCCGGGGCGGGGCCGCGCGGACATGGCGGCGGCCGAGCGGCCCGACGGGGAGTGTGATGATGATGGGGTTTTCCCTACCGGGACCGGGACCGGGGGAGCGGGACTGGGGCCGAGCCGAGGCGCGGGCGCAGGGGACACGGCCGCCGTGGGGAGCGGTGGGGCCGGCAGCGCGGGGCCGGAGCAGCCCGGGGTGAGCGGCGGCGCGGGCGCTGTCCGGGGCTGCTCCGCGGTGACCTGGGCCGCTGTGCTCCCGCCGCAGGTGGAGGAGGCAGGGCACGTGTTCCTCCTGATGAAGAAGGACTATCGCATCTCCCGCAATGTGCGGCTCGCCTGGGTCCTCAGCCGCCTGCACCAGGTTATCCGGGCCGTGCCCGAGCCCGAGCTGGTGAGTTGGTGCTCGGGGCTGCATGGTGCTCAGGGCTGGTGCTGCTGGCACCTGCACCCTGCAGAGCATCTCAGCCCCTTGCCTTTATTTGATTCTTCCTTTGGTGTGGCTTGATGTTCTCTCATGCACCGTTGGCTTGTTCCGGCAGGTGAAGTCAGAAAATGAGCTTGATGTTCTCAGCATCCTGCCTAATGGGTGGCAGCCAGACGAGCCGGTCCAGCCCAGGCCCTACCTCCTGGTCCCCTCTACACGGGTCACCTTCCTGGCCCGACAGTACCGATTTGTGATTGAGCTTGATCTGAGCCCTTCCACGGGAATTGTGGTAAGAGCAGAAACTGCCTCTCTCTGGGGTGTTCTGCATTAAACCAGAAACCCATTTCTATTTGTTGAGATAAGATTTGTTGCTCCCGGTGTCAGTCTGAACTTTTGCAGAAGTCTTGCTTTTCCTGGGAGGGAGCCATGCTGTGCCCCTGACTGGGAACTTCATGGCAAATCCTATTTCTCCCTTGGATGCTTAATGCGTGACTTCTGTTTACAGGAGTTGTCACTTGAATCCAGCTGCCATTGCAGAAGGATGTTTGCTCTTGGCTCTGTGCAGTGGGACAACCAACAGTGAGATTGAAGGTCCTAGAAGATGAAAAAGCTGTTCCCTTTCTCTGTTTCTGTAGGATGACTCAACAGGGGAGATAATTTTTGATGAAGTGTTTCATGCCCTTTCCCGATGCTTGGTGGGATTGTTAAGACCCTTTCGTATCCCTGGTTCAGACATTATCTACCAGCCAGAAATCTTTGTCACCATCCAGGTGTATTCCTCCATCATTGGCCTGCAGTCCCACCAGGTAAAGTTCAGGCTCTGCCTTGGCATGGTGAGCAGCTCACTGTGCTGTGTGGGTGTCCTGTGAGCACAAGGAGAGCGGGGCAGGTGGCAGCTGGGCTTTGCTATCTGGTATGCTGCAGGCTTGTCTCGCTAAAACACGTGGCCTGGTGTGATGCAGAAGTGTGTGTGAGCAACTTCTCCTTCCTGGCAGGAAGCAGAGGTTTCTCTGGAGAATGCTGCCCTCAGGCATGATCGTAGAATTGGGCCACAGGGAATATTTGCCTCATGTCGTATGTGTGCTTGTTGTTGTTGTTGTTCTTGTTTTGTTGTTGGGGGTTGTTTTTGTTTTTCATTTCTGTTGATTAATTCTTTTTGCCTGTTTTAATTAGCTTGAAGCATTCAGGAAGAGCTTGTATGACCAAAAGCTTGTTTGCCTATTCCAGCTCTGTAGCACTGGTTAATTCAAAGATAATTGCCTCTTGCTACAAACCTTGTTCTTTTTGCACTGGTCTGAATATGCTGCTTCTTGCTGGAGGGAGCAGCCAGCCCCAGTATTGAGATTTATCAATGAGATTTTGTGTCTCAGTTCTGTTTAATAAATTCGAGTCTGGTTTATGGGGCCAGTGTTGTTTTTAGGTTCATCCTTGATCTCTTCCACCTTACACTATTGTCACATAACTTACGTGTTTATGCCCTTTGCTAATACCAGGGGAAGTGCGTGGTAACAGGAGGAGCCTGTTAGTCTCTGCTTGTTCCCTCCCTTCCCTTCTCCAGCCCTCCCTGCCTAAGCCTTGTGTTGTACCTGAGGAGTGTGGCCATCACTTTGGTCTGTTCTGAGGTGTTACTGGAGTAAGTGTAGCAGGAATTTTTTCCATTTGCCATTGATGTTTTATGTGTCATCTTGTCCAGCAGTCCTGCAGACCGTCATGCTGTGCCTCAGTATCTCCCCTATTTACACTATATTGAGGGCTCTGAAGTTGCTACATTTTTCTTCTTTGGACCTCTCTAAATTTGCACTTTGTGTATGAACTGTCTGTTCCCACTGTATATGAACTATATATGATCTCTGGATACAGCTGCATAATTATGTTTCTTTTATGGAGGAAGAGGAGTATGTGTGTATCACTCATCCAGGAAAACCTCTGTGGTAATCATTTATTTCTCCTGTGTCACTGGGAGGTCTTGCCTCTATGAGGCTGAGGGAATGTGGATAACACACAGCACCCCACCAATCTGCTGAGGTCTTTGCATGTTGTATCTTCTTTGCATCTGGCTGGGGACAGGGATTGCCTGTACCAGGTTGACATCTGTAAACACAGGTGTCATGCCTGTCACCCTGGGGAGTTTCTGTGGTGGCAGGCTTACTCTGTCACATCACAGCCTCTTTTGTTATGTCCACTCTAATGTTTCTTTTCTTTATTTCAATTTGCTGTTCCCCTTGGAAGATAATTTGATCAGTCTATAGGTAAGGTAGATTAGAACAAACAGGACTTCCTTAGAAGCATCAGACTGCAGTTGATGATTTCTAACAATGATCCCACATAACTTTCTCCTAATAACTGCTTAACCTGGAGAAAGTTAAATGAAGTAGAAGTTGCTTGCCCAAGAAGGAGATTTCCCAAAGGGAAAGGAGATTTGTCAAGTAAGCATCTGCTGTGGGATGCACAGCAGATGCCATGAGGTACCACTGTTCACAGGCAGTTGCTTTTGAGCAGGAACAGAGAGAAGTGGCCTGTGCTGTACCTGTGCTTTGTCAGGGATGTGTTTGACCTTCACTGTGCAGAACTGTGTTCCTGTGTACCATCTTGGCTGTTGCTATAAAATCTTAACTTGATGACTGATGTGTGTGTCCTTGGGCCAGGTACTATTCCAGGGCTGTCAGCTGGATGAGACGAAGCGTGAGGCCTTTCTGCACCAAGTTTACACACAGCTCTGTGCCTTTGAAAACAAAGTGGCAGAGATGCTTCAGCAACAGTATGAACCCAAACCACAGGTAAGGAGGGCAGAGGTCATTGGGTTCTCTTGGCTTCCTAGAGATGTGCACTCTGAGACCCCTCTGAAGAGGGGTGGCAAGAGGAAAGGCAGCATAGGTCTGCAGAAGGAACAGCTAAGGAGTTGGTGAGATAATGTTGTGGGATCCAGTAATGAGACGTGGACACTGAGGAAGCAGAACCATTAAGTGTTTAGGAGGACTGGAGAGGCTGATTACCTTCCCCAAAGTTAATGTGCAGTAAGACTGTATGTCATGGGAGAAATGGTAGGATGTGCTTTCTCTCTGAAGAAGGTGGTGGGAGAGGTGATTATGTCCATATAATTAATCTATAAATACCTGTGAATATGCCCTTAGCCCTTGTTACATTTCTTGAATGAAAATACTTCCTTGTTACCATGAAAACTGGCCATGAAGTGGAATAAATAGCCAGTTTTTTCAAGTACTCCTTGAAATCTGTGACAGATGCTGCTTAGTAGCTATGGATATATGTATCAGCAAATTTATGATAGAGTCCTAGTATGGTGTGGGTTGGAAAGGACGTTTAAAGATCACCTCCCTTGACCTGCTGGCCATGCTGCTTTTGATCTTGCAGTCAAAGTCATTGCTGGTCTGGTTGAGATTATTTAGTCCTCAATTAGCATTAGTTATTAGAGTTTGGGCAAAAAAGGAAAAAAAAAAAAGTCCCAGAATCAGATGACCAAGAGGCAATTGGTGATGTATTGCAGTTGCATATCTGAAGTGCTTGGAATCTCATATTCTAGCTGAAATTTGTATGTTTCAATGCTGAAACTGCTGGTCCTGAAACAGAAAGTAGATTGCCGAAAGTAAATAACTCGACTGGTGAGTCCAGATGGTGTTTTTGCAGTGCTTTGTATGCATTCCTGCTTGATGCAATATTTCTCTCATGGTAAACTACCCTGTAACTTCTTCCATGCAAATGGAGGAGAGAGACGCTCTTGCAGGGCAGAGGGACTGGTGAGTCCTGCCACAGACTGTGGGGTGGAGGTGGGAGGCCCCAGGGGAAGGGCAGGGACTGAAACTTTTTTCACTTTTGAAGTTGTGCTAGCTGTATCATTGTTAACAAATGTCTGAATTTAAGGCATCTGTCAAATTAAAGTGATGGACAGTCAATATTTTTTGCTCACAGGCACAGACTGCTCCCATTTGTGCATAGCAAAAGTTTAGTTAATTCTAGTTTTATTTTCCCAGCTCCAGTCATCTGGAGCTTTGTAGAAGGGGGGTCTCAGCCATTCTCTGCCTTAGCAGAAAAAAGGAAGCAATGTTTTATTACAGGGTTGAACTTCCAGAGCCTTGTGGGGATTAAGGGACTATGAATACAGTAGATTTCTCACTGATGTAATTATACAAATTTTAGGCTTTGCCTAGGGGATATTTTTCATAGAAGATGCAGAAGCCTACCCGCATTTGTTTATGTCAACACTGCATAATGAGGGCCATTTGAGTTAAATGCATAGGCACTAGACTTTGTCTTTATGAGGCTGCTTGCTCCTTCTGCTGCAGAGCTTCACAAGTGAGATGTAACTGCCTCTGCCTCTCCAGTGTTTCTGGGCTGAATACAGTAGATTAGATTGATGCTGAATAGCTGCAGCTTCTACTAAATGACAGGGGGAGAAAGAGATATTCACCATCTCTTTAACTGGTAGCTGCTTTGCTCCACAGAGGAGTTTTTAGTGACCCCAAAGTGTCTCATATTTCCCCTTCTATGGGAAATCAGCTTAATATAAAGCTCTGACAGCATGCTGTCCCTCCACCTTCAAGCAGCCTTGCCCAGCTGTTCTAAGGGGCCCAAGTGACCAGGATTTTAAGAGGACCTAGAAGTTAGAGCTACAAGTGGAGCTATAAGCTGCAGTGCTCCAGAGTACCATGGCACCACCAGACTGAAGGTGTTTTGAAGAGCAAGAACTAGGCTTGAGCTGAAATCTGCCTCATGGGGCCTTGTGGGGTTTTTTTAACTTTTCCAGGTGGATTTATCACCACTGAGCCAAGAGAGCCCTGGTGACGTGCAGGAGTCATCTGGGAGGAAGCCCAGTGTGTCTGTGGTCACAGCTGACGTTGGCCTGGTTAGCATGGTCCGGCAAGGGATCCTGGCCCTGCAGCTGCTGCCCTCCAACTCCAGCGCAGGTTGGCTGCGTCCTCAGGGTTAAGGTTTGCCTGGTTGTTTGCAAAGGGTTGTATTCCTCCTGCCATAGGCTGAGGTTAATTTTATAAGGGCTGGTGTGTGCATGGACCTTTCTGTTAAAGATGAAATTTCAACAGAGGCATTTACTCTGCATTCTGGGGGCAAATTGTGGTGGTGGGAATGGGGAGGACCACTCTGTGCCAAGTGCCTCATGTTGGAGAGTTTGTGAGGCAGTACAGCTGTGACTGTTGCTCAGGGCAACCTGGGGTGTGAAGAGCTGTGTCCTTTCTGTGTGCTGTGCTGTACCTAATCAGGATATTTGCCAGCTCCATAATGCTTTGGAAGTTCTAAACCAGCCTCAGGATTTTCCTTCTACTTTTGCCCTGCCTAAACTTTGTCTGGTGGATTTACTGGGAGAAGGATAGCTGTTGGAGATGGAAGATGCACTAAGATGCTGCCTTGTTCACAGGTATTATAATAATCACGGATGGTGTGACCAGTGTCCCTGACGTGGCCGTGTGCGAGACTTTACTCAACCAGCTGCGCAGTGGCACGGTGGCCTGCTCCTTTGTGCAGGTATGTCTGCTGGCACCTGGCAGTGTGGGTACCAGAGGGAGGCAGGTGTCGTCTTGATGGTTTCTGGGTTTCTGCAGGCCTGCTAGGTTTTGTTCCCAGGAGAGACATCACTCTCTCAGGGAGAGATTTTGTAAACATCGCTCTAAGCTGTGTCCTGCTCAAGGCCACACATCTGGTGTTTTTCTCTCTATCTCTTTCTCAACTAATGATATAGAGAGTGGTATCCTTGAGGTCTAGGTCATTCTTGTACTAGGCACTGCGAAGAAACATGTACGAGAATTGCACCAAAGCTTTGTAAAGAAGCATTGTACCAGGCTGCATATACAAGGTGTTAAGCCTTGGGCCTGGAACATGGAGCCAAACGTAATAAAACTATCTTAAGCCTTCTGATACATGGAGTCAAATTCTTTATGCATGAGGGGCTGAAACCAAAACAATTGGAAATGCCTCGTGCAGACATCAACAACAAATGGTGCCTGAAACATGGAAGAACCAGCAGCAATAGGCAGGTGGATTGGTGGTGGTGGCATTCACCTCCAGAGGAGAAGTGGGGGTCTTCTCTGCCTGTTTGAATCCTTGACCAGCCATCTGCTTTGTTCTCAGCACTGGTGTTCTCTCTCAGGTGTCTCCTTTATCCATCCCATAGGTGGGTGGTGTCTACTCCTATGACTGCAGCTTTGGCCACGTTCCCAATGTGGAACTGATGAAATTCATTGCCATGGCCACTTTTGGTGCTTACCTCTCCACGTGCCCTGAGCTGGATCCCCTGAGCCTGGATCTGAATGTGTATCACAAGGCATTTCTACTGTACTCTTTTCTGCGTACTGGGGAGTCCCTGAATCCAGAATATTACTGTGGTGAGGAATGTGCATGTTCTTGTTCCAGTAGGTGGATGTCTTGGAGCACCTCTATTTGGGGTGACTCCCCAGGCTTAGTTATGCTGATACTCTCCCTTGTCATGCCTTCTGTAGGCTCTGGGCACAATCGGTCACATAGCCTCACCTGTGAATCCCCTCCTGGTTCCAGAAATTGGGTGGACCAGGGAAAACAAATGTCCCATTTTCCACCACTCCCCTGGCTCAGCAATCTGCAGTTAGGCCCACTGTGTTGGGACTTGGAGGGGGTTGGAAGCTCTTGCCCACCCTTCTGTGCACACTGGCTCGCTCACAGGCAGGGATGTCCTGGAGAGCTTGTCCTAACAGGGCTTGCAGATGGCTTGGATTGAAAAACTAGACCCCTGAGAACTGTCCCAAATGCCTCTCCTGGTTGTTCTTATTTTGTGACTGTTAGTGACTGAGAGGCTGCCAAGAGAGATTAGTTTAGTTACCAGTAAGACATGGAAACACCCTTTCATGTCCCAGTGATATGCTGGTGCCATCTGCTCTTTCTGTAACTTGGCAGCAGAAGCCACATAAACTGGCAAGTTTGAAGAGAGTTGGCTTGGGACTTGAAAATGTTGAATCTTAAAAAGATCAGCTGTTAGTAGTTTAAGCTCCACATCCTGATACCTTATAAAAAGCTTCTGGGAACTCAGAGTTTTCCAGGTAAAGCCCCAAAGGTTGCTGTGTGACTATTGAAACAGATGTGCAGTTTCTGCCTGTCTAGGCTGAATGTGGAAATCCCATGAGTGCCTTGTCACAAAAGCTGTCCAAGAGGAGGCAGTGCCTGACACTACCCTGTCCCTTTCCCAGGCCTCTTGGCCACACTAATGAAACTGTTTGCTGTATTGCAGAATCAGGAGTGGGTGTAAGTGGTGCCTGAAGGGTGTACTGTTCCTCAGGCGAGCAAGCGTTCCTGGCAGCTTTTATGAAGCTCTCGGGAGACCTCTTGCTACAGGATGGGGCTCAGGGGAGCTGCTCCCTCACAAACCCATCTCTGCCATTTGCAGTGTCCCAGCACAGGCTGTTCAATGAGCACCTGGTGTCTGCAAGCAGCAACCCAGCGCTGGCGATGCGGAGGAAGAAGCACACGGAGAAGGAGGTGCACGCTGACCTCGTGAGCATTGTTTCGGTCCGGCTGCGCGAGGGCTACAGCATCCGTGAGGTCAACATCACAAAAGGTGACTGCTGCCTTGAGGGCTGGAGATAGCTGGGACTCTGTTCGCAGCTGCTTAGAGGAAAGCACAGGGTCTGCCATCTCAGCAGTGGTGGTGTTGTGGAGGAAGGAGCCATTTTCCCCAAATTCTGTTTTCATGAATAATTGCCTGATGTAGGGCTGCCCAGTATTGTGCAGTTATGCACTTGCCAGGCTCACTCTCTGTGGTTGTGCTGGGGAGGGACAGCCAGTGATGCTCTGTATCTTGGAAATGATGCCCCACAGTTGCAGAGAAACTAGTGACAGAACTGGGGTTTGCAGAGTTTTTTTGGGATTTCATCTATATTTCCCCTTTTTTTCATCTCTTTGTCATTCTTTGCTAGATGCACTCCAAAATACTAACATGAAGTCGAGCCCTTTGGTATGACAGACTTAATGCCTCTAAACTACTAATTGCTCTTTCTCTAGCTTCCTTTCTAAACTCCCTGAGACCATGTTAGACCTATGTGACTATTATCTTTAATTAAGTTTATCCTCCTCTGACTTGCATGGACATATTTAACAACATCTTTCTCCTTATAACCTACCTTTTGGCAGGTTAATATTAAGCAAGCCGATATTTCACCTTTCTTTTGTAAGGGCAGGCTTTCTGTTTTGTTTATTCAGGTTAGTAGCTCTTACTTTTTCCCCTTAAGTTGTTTTCTTTTCAATTTGATCTCTACATTTCTCGAAACAGTTGATAAAAGTGCTGTAAGTGTGGTTTTATCAGTGTCTTGTTCAGCAGTGTTAATATTTCCCTGCTTCTGAAGTAAAATACTGAATCTAATAGACTGGAAATCACATGAACTTTCTCCATGATTGTATTGCAGAAATCCCTGAGTCTTTCATGCACCTTTTCTTTCAGCTGATGAGTCCTTGGGGGTGTTTTATTGGGTTTTGTTTGTTTAGTAGTCCCTAAATGTGCTGTCCTTCACATGACAGTACTGTTAAGTTTATCTTGCTCGGTTCACCTGCCTGTTCCTCTGTGATGCCTGGCAATTGCAGTTTATTTGCCTTGATGCATCTTACAAACTGAATGGATCTAAATCACCTCCTCTGGGGAGAAGATTGCTAGCAATCATATTAGGTGTGATTAATGTAAGACCAACTTTAGGAATTGTCTCCCTAATTTCTCGTTTCATGAATTTTCTGTTAAAAGTAAGTATCTGTTAAGTTTTCCTGGTGAGACAGCTGTTCTAGTAATGTCTGCAGATTGTTTTCACTAATGTAGGTGAGGCATGAGTTTACTTCCCTTAAATCCAGGCAGATTAGGTCCATGGCATTCTCCTTGTATAGGAATGTCTGTGAAACAGTGTGGCAAGTCCGTTCCTGTCCACCCTCTGTGTCTTTTTTTATTCTGTGCACAAGTTCACTTACAGCTTGAACAGTGCTGGATAGAAAGCCTTTCTCTTTAATCTGGTGGCAATGCTGAAGTGCTTTTGGTGAGTGTGTAGTCCTGTATAGAAGTGCTGGAAGAGCATTCACCAGGTATGAATCATTCAAAAAGCAGTCAGACAAGTTCATGTTGTATCTTTTTGTACAAAGGTATAGCTACAACCTCTGGCACAGGATATTGTAAAGCAGTGAATTCCTGCACTCTGGAGGAATGTATCAGAAATATCACCACATGTTACCATGCTCCCTGCATTTTCCTCCAGGTATTTGCCTGCTGGCTTTTACTCCTTGGAATGCTAAATGGATTGGTTTCCCATTTTTACAAGAGCAGAGAGCAGAAGAGCAGCTGCTGGATCAGAGTGACCTTCTGTGGTGAATAACTATGGGCAGGTGCATAGGGAGGAGTAAGAGCAGGATAAACACACATGATGATACTCTCCATGCTCCTTTCCTTTTATCTTCCTTTGAGCCCTCTCTACCTCTTTGCAGCTCAGGACCTCCTTGAGCCAGAAATACTTTCTGTGTATTTTTTTGAGAAGAAATTTAAAAATGAAATATCATAGGTTTCAAAAACATGGAGTGTATTTCTATACAGCCTTCAGACTAGTAGCAGATAATGTTACTTAATGCTTGGGAAAGGCTAAATGCTCTGGGGAGTTGCTGAAAAATTTGCTGAACTGACAGATTAGAGTTGAGAAATTATTCAAGACATTTAGACATTCAGCACTGCCTCTGCTAAGGAAAAGCATGTTTGGCTAATCAGGGTTCTCTGAACCATTCTACAGAGAAGTATGTAACAAAGAACAGTTAATTAACCTGGATTGCCAAAACTTGCCAATTAAAGGCTGTTAAGGAGCCAGCTGGCTGTGAAGCAAGAGGAAGAAATTGCAGTTGTGCACTTTGACACTGTCAGTTTTCTCCTTCATTTTACCAAAGACAAAAGAAAATAAAAAGCTACCTTTGTGCTCAGAGTTGCCTGGAGAGGTTGTTTGTGATATTTATAAGTGCTCTGGTTACCTTCACTGTTTGATTTTTAAATATTTAGGTATTTAGGAGGCAACTTGGTCAGTTAGGAATGCAGAAATGATTGTGAAGGGGAAAGGATTGGAAGGTATAAAAGGGAAAGCAGCTATGGGGTCATGGTGTGTAATCGAGCTCAGTTCTTTTACTTTCTGGGACATTGTCAGGGGATCTCCCTCTGTAACAAAAAAAAATTCTCACTGACAATTCTGTATTGAGGGCAGCCTGGAGGACATTTTTCAAAACATAATCTTCCTTTGTGAATCAGTCCAGCACTCAGACTGGCTAGGCACTAGCTGAGCAGTGAGAATGGCTATTCTATAGTGGCAGGAGTCAGGAAGACAGTGAGCTTTCTGAAAAAAAAACAGAGCTGGACATTGTGAAGGAAATCAAAGTAGAAAAAAATTTTATTATCTATTAACTCAGGAACCAGAAATAGATTGCTTTGCAGTAAAAAAAAAACCTAAAGATTTGTCTAGATGTAACTTCAGACTAAGTAAATATTTTGCCTGTGTTTTTAGTTTTGATTGTGTGGGATCATAGGAGTGAAGCCAGGGTGACTAATGGAAACAGAGGTGGAAGTCGGAAATATTTTCATTTATGATCTGAGCAAAAATGTGGGAATTTACTTATCATGTTTGTTGTTGATGAAGTAGAAAGGCTTTATTATGAGAACCAATATATTGTGCAGAAAACAGTGGATGAGCCCTAAAGCAATAAGAGTGAGGTGACAGTATGAAATAAAGACAGATGAATCTATAAATTCTTGTTTAGCCTCTCTGATAAACAAGACAATCTTGATAGGAAACAACAGATGGTGCAGTCCTGGCAAGTGCATTTATATTAACACAAACCATCCATTGTAGAAAATATTAGTGAGCTTAAATAAAATCCTACTAATCCCCCAGATTAAATACAGGTAAAATACAGTATACACTTTTGATAATCTTTGTTCAAGAAAGGTGAATTCTTAAGGTGCAGGAATGTCTGGGTGTGTTAAGGGAAATGAATGTTCTGTCACAGTAACAGCTGAAACTGGGTAAGGATTTCTTAGTACTGCACACTCCTTGTCCATGTTATGGAAATTAAGCTGATCAGAATAAAAATAATCCAATAAAAAGAACAACCAGGCATGAATTTGGCATGTACTCTGGAAGGTTTCTTTTAAACATTCATGGGGGAAGAGTACTTTAAGGATGCCTCCCAGCAGGGATCATGAGAGCAAAAAGATTACTTTAAAGTGGAGCTCAATCAGCCCATAAAGGGGATGGCATGATGTGCCTATGACAGCAGCAAATGCAACTCTGCAGGAAACAGCATCCAGGCTGATGATCTGTTCAGAAGGTTTCCAGCACATCCAATCACTTGTCACACAAACCCTGCAAGTCTGGCAAACTACAGAGCAGGCTGGACATAGAATAGATGATCGAGCAGTTGCAATCGCACTGTGGTCATGTGCTTCCCTGGGATGTTTCAGTACAAATACACATGCACAGTCAGCAGGAGTGGCATAGTTCTCTGCTATTTTGGCTCAGCAAGGCCTGCTGTCAGGTGTTTCTGTTAATCTTGTTAGACAGGCTCACTGAAAGGAAAAGGTAAAAATATACAGTTGGAAGAACAGGTGATGAGATAAGAATATTCATTCTTAACATCTTAACTTTGGGAAGAGAAGGTAAACATGGTGAGGAGCTTTGAAGATTGAAGTTCTAGATTGCATGAAATACAGTCTGTGCAGGATGAATAGAGATTAATTCAAGAATTAGGCCTCATCTTCCAGGTTGTTTATGATCTGTGTCCATCAGATGCCTGTGTTTCTGCAATGGGATGAATTAACTCTGCAGTGTGGATGGCAAAACTTTTTAGTTGAATGGCCCTGCCCATCTGTGCAAAACAACAGTTTTCTTGGAAACAAAGATGAGGATGTGAAGAAGAGAGCCCACTGCAAATGTCAGCAAATGCCTCTGCAAATGTCAGCACCTCCTCTGAGTCTCAGTTGCCTTCCCTAGTGTAGGTAGTACATATACATTTAAAGAATTGAGAACTCTTCACCAAGCGCTTCAGTGCAAGCAAAGCCTCCCTGAGTTGGAGAGGAGAGTGACTTCAGCTAAAGCAAACAGTTGTTAGATTACTTTGTTCCCCTCAGCAGTCAAACAATCTCACAGTACTCATAAATCCCTGGTCAGAGATAAAGCTCAGATGTGTACAGAACAAGCACCTGAACTTGCTCTTCTGCTGCCATGCAGGTGGGTCTCAGCTGGAGGTGAAACTAGTGCTGCTTTGGAAGCATAACATGAGGATTGAGTACTTAGCTGTGACACCCTGGCCCCTGGACCCATCCAAACGCAGCACTTGGGTGGAAGTGACAATGGAGGGAAGCTATGACATTTTGCATGACATCAGTTGCACCATGAGGAAGCCTATCACCAGTCTGTACCGCACCACAGTCATCCGGCGCTTCTGGAACACCTTGCAGAGGTGAGCTGGACCATGCCCAGCAGTTTCCAGTGTCACCAAGTAATTCCTTCCTTGGCATGTTAGGATGAGGTTTTGCAGGTGGCCGTCCCAACCCAGGGTTCAAAAGGAATATGCTCTGAGGAAGGGGCATGACTGATTACAAGCTTGGTGTCTAGCCAAGGAAAAGATTTAAATTGGTCTGTGATCTAGTTTGTAAGAATGCTTCAGGGTGGTGGTATTGCTGCTGCTGGATCTTGATCCTGGGATGCAGACCTTACCTCTGACTGCCATCCCACGGAGGTCATGTGTTCTTCTAGTGCAGCTGTGCTGCATGGTCACACTGGGGCAGCTAACAATGACCTGTGTCTCTGGGCTGAAGTGCTTGTGAATCACAACTGTTTCCTGGCCAGGGTGACTGTCACTCCCGGCTATTTGGCAGATTCCTCTTCTAGCACTTCATTTCCAACTCTGATCATCCTCTGCATGTATGAGGCTTCTACACTAGAGCCCCTTTAACACACGCTTTGCACTTAGACATGGAATCACAGCATTCCCCATAAAGCTCTGTTGGTGTAGATGGGCTCCCAGGACACAGAGAGTGCTGTGTGTGCAAGCCCTACACTGACTGGGGCAGCAAGGGGGAGAGCATGGGCTTTTGTGGCTAACTGCTTCTTCTTTTCCAGCATCAACCAAACAGATCAGATGTTGGTACATCTACAGTCTTTTGACACAGTCCCAGAACACTTTACCATTCCTGAGAGCACCAAGAATGGGGTGCCCCTCTTCTACATCCCCCCAGGCTCCACCACTCCGGTATGTTCCCTCTCTCTCTGTTTAACGTGGGATAGGTTGTCTCCCCTGCCTGTTCTTGTACTCAGGCTCTATCTCTTGCTCATCTTGTCTTCATCTTATTGTGCTCAGTCAGAGTTCAGGTGTGGTGCAGTGAACATCCCATGCCATACATTTCCCCCTCTGAGACATCACCCTATGTCTTAATTGTTGCGGCTACACCTCTAAGCCCAACAGGAAGTCTCCTAAGTGTGCTGTGAAACTTTCTCCTGTAGTGCTGCGATGTGTGAGACTGATAGGAAGGCTGACATGCTTGCTTTTCCTGTGCTTTTTCAGTGCGTACCCCATAGGCATGGAGTTGCTACTGGCTGTGCAACCAGTGCCCTGGAGATGTAGCTCAGTACTGTCAGGTGAAGATGCACAATGTGCTGAATAGTTGTTTAATAGGCTCATTGCTCTGAGCACTCATGTGGAAGGTGCAAGAGAGATACTTGTCATTTGCACAGCAGAAAGTAAACAAAATGTGAGCTAATAGTTTCCACTGCAAAATTCAAACTCATTGAAACTCACTAGGCAGAAGAGCCAGTGTATTATCTGTTCTCTGCTACCAATTCCTTGGCATAGATGGAAGAGGAGTAGCAGATCTTAAAGCTAGGGGAGCTTTACCTTCAGAGAATTATCCCTTTTATTTTATTGTTTAAGCTCTTTTTTTAGGTTTGCCTAGTACATCTTCCCTATGTAGGCCTATGCATCCCACAGTATATCTGGAGCATCCCATCTTATGGGTAACCACCACTGTATTTCTGTGTCAGCAGACTTGCTATAGTTGGTGGAATCAATGTCACCATATAAACTTATTAGAGTTGCCCAATGCCACCCATTCTGGCGCCCTGTTTGCCTGAGCACTTTCAGATGAGTAATCTCAGTGTTTAATTACTTTGCTGACACAAGCCATATATCCCCCTCTCAATCAGAAGGCACACCATTACATATGCTATCTTTTTCATGGTTGATTTACTTGATGCTAAGTAGTTAAATTCCTAATTAACTTGACATTTCAGGAGCCTAATTTATTTTTGCTTATGCTGCACTGCCTGTTTCAATGTGAACACACTTACTCTGTTTGGAGGAAATTGCCCAAAGCCAGGAATCTGGCCTTCTTGGCCTGCAACAGCTCAGCTGCTAGAGAAATTCTTGCTCTCTCTGGGTGGAGAACTTTCACACTGAATATTGTCCTGTCGTTTTCTCAGGTATTATCTCTGCAGCACAGTGGGTCTGACTCAAGCCATTCCCAGTTTGCCTCCTACTGGAAGCCCATCCTTTCCATGGATGCCAACTTCTGGCAGAGGTGGCTGCACATGCATCGTATAGTCATCCTTCTGGAGCATGACACGTACGTAACGGGCAGGGCTGGGCTCAGGTGCACACTGTGGGCCAGCCTGGGACAGCAGGGTGTCCAGGACTTGCAGCTCTTCTCCAGGTGCCTGTGGCCCAGGGAAGGGTCTCACTGGTGGGGCCTGATGGATGCTAAAGGTTTGTTTATCTGAGAGAGACAGTAGGTTGGGAAGTTATCTTTGCTTGGAAGGATAAATTGTTTCTCAAGTCCCTCTTGGGTTTTGATCTACTGATTGCAGGGCATGTGGGACCATTCCTTTGGGAGCTAACCCACAGTTCGCTGCTGGAAAATGTGTTTCCCAAAAGCATTGTTTTCCTGAGGCTGGTCCTAGTTGCAGAGTAGTGTGAGTAATAGTCATATATTGAATGGAGGGAGATAAGGTACCAGGGATGTGCTCTCTGCAGTGTGGAAAATCCAGTGTACTCAGGAGTGTGGCTCTCCCCAATGCTTGATTAGGGGAGGTGCTTGTTTGTTGGCTGCTGTGGAGGTAAAAAAGGCTGATAGACCAGTCAGAGTAGGATGGATGTAGCAAAGTCTCTGTGGGTTTTGGGGGAAGAAGAGATACTGCAGCTCTGCCATGACTTTCTGTCCCACCCTGCAGGCCTGTGCCCAAGCACCTGCACACGCCAGGCAACAACGGGCGCTACAGCACCATCCAGTGCCGCATCTCCCACTCGGCACTCACCTCCCTGCTGCGCGACTGGAGCAGCTTCGTGCTGGTGGAGGGCTACTCCTACGTCAAGCTGATCCACGGGTGAGTGACTCTGAAGCAGTGCCATGTGGGGAATTGGGCGTGTGGCCAGACCAAGGATCTGGTTAGACCAGTATGTGGCTATGGGCCTGAAGCAGATGTTTACAGGAGAGGATGAGAGCTAGACAAGGGGGTATGAAATCCTGCAGTTTCTCAACTCTTCCATTATGTTCAGGTGCAGCCGGGAGCAAGAGGGAAGCCAGCTGAGGCGTTTCTGCATGCTAGAACTGATATGTGTTACTGTGAAGTTGTGTGGGCTGTTGGGCCCTTTGGAGCAGACCTCTGCTTGGTCTGGCATGTCAGAGCAGCAAGATCCATGCTGTTTCAGCCTTGTCCTAATTCCTCCTCCATAGGTCTGAGGATCTTACCCCTTCCTCGTTCTATGTGGTACGAATCATCTCCAAAGCTCCCTGCATGGTTCTCCGGCTGGGGTTCCCCATTGGCACACCTGCACAGGCCAGGAACAAGGTGAGAGCTGGCTGCTTCATGGGGTAGGAGCAGAGCAAGAAGGTCTGAATGTGGAAATGATGGGTAGATGAGAGGCAACACTGTGGGCAGCTACCCTCTAATAAGTAACTACTATGTAAAGGCTTAGATGGATTTGAATCTACTGTAACAGAGAGGGTCATTTGGGACAAACTTTCATTGTTAAGTCTATGAAAGAGCTAAACCCAAAGACTCGAAGATCAATAGAATAGCTGATCACATGGGTGATTTTCCCACTGCTTAATTCAATTGTGGGGCTTGAAATGATTTAAAGGTTATCTAGTCTATCCTTTTGACCAAAGCACAATCAATACCATCTGTAAAGAACAGCAGATACTTGTCTGACTCATCTGTAAAGACCTCTGTGATAGATGTACTGCATGTTCCCTGGGCTATCTCTTCCAGTACATGTATATTGAATCTATTGGGCAGGGAGGAAGTTAATAGTTAAAATGCAAACAATGCCCCACATAAGCAGTACAGGGAGAGAAAAAAATTAGTACCTAGGAAATATTTTCAGGATAAAAGTCCGTCAGATAGACTTTTTAATAACCTTTTTGTATCAAAAGAAATGAGCTGCCCTAGTCAGATGGAGAAGGTGGAGTTACTGTGTGAACTGATTTTCCAGTTATTATGGCTGAGACAAGTCTAAGTGTTCCTAGATAAAGCATGAGAAAGATGCCCTGCTATTAAACTGTGTGAACTTTTTAATATAAACAAGAGGTTTATCATTAAATCTAGATCTTTTATCTTCATGAAAGAAATCTTTCGTTTGTCTAGCTTAGCTTTAGTGTTAGAGACTAGTCTGAGTGGAAGCTAACAAACATGGGAAGGACCATCTCTTTCTGAGATAATGAACCCAGATAACACTAAATGTTCTGGCACTCTGGCAGATCTGCCCTTTCGTGACTTTGGGAGACCCAGGACTTGGGCACTGGTTGCTGGGTCAACATGTGGGCTTGGTAATGCCAAGTGACAGGTTTTTTTGAAGGAGTTCCCTCTGGCAGGTGCAAATTAATATCTCATTCATGAACAAGGTGTGAGACAGGCACCATACCCTGCAGCTTTGGGAAGCTCTAGATCATTGCAGCAGGAACTATTATGTAGGTCATAAATTGTATCATCCACGATGTATTTTTTTTTGCATGCCATTGACCTGATTAACTACTCAGTATGGAGGATGGCAGTAGAACTTAGCCTGCTTTGTTTAAGGGAAAGGGGGTTTTGTGCTTAGCAGTTCAAATTTCCAATGCTGAAGGGAAGGAAAGCCCCTCATACAGTCGGCTTTCAGAAAGCTTTTTGGTGAGACTTTGTGTAGGGCATGACTGTAGAACTGTAGGAATGGGATGTCATAAAACAAACTGCCTTGGGGAATAAAGCAAAGAAATTGAAAAACTGTTCTGTTTCATCACAGCAGAAGCTGTTTGTGATTTTCCCAATCTTTTTTCTAGTCAAAGGGTAGGCAACTCATTTGCAGAAAGGTGACATGTATTGAGCTGAGGAAATGTGCAGGTGGCACAAAGCTATTTCAGCCTTTGTGCTTTGGTGACACCTAAGCAGCACAGTGGTGGCTGGAAGCCAGTATGGATAATTGCAAAACAGTGGGATTTGGGAGCTTAAACAGTATTAGTGATTTGTGATATCAATATGAAATCATGAAGGGGACCCAAGTGGCAACACAGTGCAGGAAAGAACTCTTATTTAACTTTTGGGTTTGGGGACATTCCTTTCCTTGAAAAAGACATAGTAATGTTAGGAAAAGTTACTGAAATAATTAGTGTTGAGGAACATGGAGAGCTGCTGTTCTTCTGTTTGCCTACCATGGTAATAAAAATTGAAAAAAGTTGCACAAAGATCATGAAAAGAAACCTAACCATAGAAATTTCAAAGAAAACACTGGGCTGTTGTGGGAATCAGATGCTGGCGTGGGTAGAACTATATTCAGAGCTACTAAAAGCTAAAAAGAATAATCAGGAAGTCATTGTGAAAATACCTCATAAAAAAATAACCTAAAAAATAGCGCAGGCTTCTGAAACCTTTGGCTATAGAGGTTTGATGAATGAGTGGGATAGTGGGGGCATACATAAGACAGAGCCAGACTGTTCCCACAGCTGATATGGACTAGTTTACATTTACTGTAGGCTGTTGAGGAGAGGAGGAGGGAAGAATGAGGGTGCATGCTTGGACTGCTTCTGTGGAGGAGCTGGCATGCAATTAATATGTTTTTAATCTGAGTTTTGGAAGGCAACTTCTTCAGCCTTGAAAGAGTCTTTGGGTTTTTTTTAACCTTCCTTTTTCTTTTAAGAATACTTAAAATAGGGACCAAAGAACCTTGTGTCATCTTGATCTTGGTCTTGCTAGTCCCTCAGAAGTAAAATGGCCTTTAAGTGCTGCTCTTCTGTGTATTCAAGGAGTGTTCTATTCGCTTTGGTCAAGTTCTTGTTCTAGACACTTATTTTGAGTAGTTTACGGCTCCAGACAAAGTTGGTCATGTTTACCTTTTGCTTCTGCCATGACAGATAGTGGAAGAGTTACGGGACCGAATCTTGCAGCTGCGCTTTCCCCACAGGGTCCAGAGCAAGGAGGCAACTCCAAAAGCAAAGAGGAAAATGTTGGGCAGTAGTTCTCCCTCTAAATCCCCACCTGTGGCTGGGGCCCAGTCGGCCCTCTCAGACAGACCCTGCCTTGTTGTGCTGCACAAACCATTGGAGAAGCTGCTTATCAGGTAGTGATGGAGTCCCAGGCTGTCACCAGCTTGTCCTGTGAAGTGGGGAGGAGGAAGATTTGTGGATGGTGCTGTCAGTTGTAGGATGAGAGTGCTGTGAATGAAACTGGTGCTCGTTGGGATGGGCTTGGGTTGCCTGGCTGTGAGTTGCAGCGGGGATTCTTGGTGGACAGGCAGATTTATCACTCCTTATGAAATATGATGTGGAAGTAAATTTAGTTACTGCTGTCTGAGCAGGATCCTGTGCTGGGCCAGCCACATTCTGCTGCTGGAAGACTCTGTCCTGGGCCCAACAAGTGGGTTGTGAATCCAGACAGCTCTGACCCTGAACAGAAAAAAATTGGATTTTTCCACATCAGCATGCCTCACTTCTGCCCTCTCCTAGGTATGAGAAGCTGCCTTCTGACTATCGAGCCCCCTTCATTCTCAACCTGGAGCATCCCCCTGTGTCTGGTCCCCTGACCATGGTGGCCAATCGCACTGCCTCTTCCACCCTGGCCTCGCTGTCCCGCTACTTCTACCACCAGCGCTGGATCTGGAGTGTCCAGTCAGGGCTGGCACCGGCTGTGCCCATCACTGCTGTGGCCCAGCTCCTTTCCACACTCACAGAGTAAGTTGCACACCTGACAGGGGTCCTCTCTCCAAGCTAGTCCTGGGGATATGGGAAAGCAAGGTTGACCTTGCTTATTATATTTATGAGGCCTTATTATAGGTAACAGTTAAAGCTGCTGTGCAGAGGGTTTTCGTCCTGGACACAGCTTCTAGAGCCACTTGGGTCAGTGCTTTACCCAGTTCTGCAGCTGTCATTGAGGAAAATGAGAGAAAATGTCCTGGAAAACATCCAAAAGGGCAAGAGGTGTTACTGTACCTGGAATGTGCTGATCTTCACACAGGCTGTTCTGGCAGTGTCATATCTCCCCATTCTCTGTGTGCAGCTCCCTGTCTTGAGAAGGATGGTGTTGTGGGGTGAAGGGTACAGTCATTCTTGCATTTAAAGCTTACAGTATGGTTGGAGAAGTCCTGCAGGTCTGACTTCCTCTCTGTTGCAAGGGTTCGTCTGTCAGAGGGTTTCCACTTTGCATCCAGCGGAGATGGGATCATCAACATGGTGCTGGAGCTGCCCATACAGGTGAGCCTGGGTGCTGTCCTCTTGTGGACACAGTCCCTCATTGCTGGTCCTGGGGTGGATTCACCTTCCTATGATAGGATTTATCATCTGCTTCTAGCACACACCCCTGACATGTATAGGGAGAAAGTAAAGCAGCTTGTGGGTTGGGCATTTTTCTGCCTTCACCTGCAGTTAGAGAGCTGCTTTGTGCTGGAGGAGTTCTTGGGGTTGGGACAGGCTTCCTCTTTCCACCCCTGCTAGTGGAGCTGGGTGATGGGGCTGTGCTGTGTAAGGGGGTACTGGGTAGGGCTCATGCAGTGTCTCCCCTCCAGACTGATGGCTCAAGCGAGAGCAGCAGTGACAGGGAGAAGCACACCTGTGTCGTCCAATACATCCTCTTCCCGCCCCACTCTACCTCTACCAAGGACAGGTGAGGCTGCTGTTCTGCTCCCAGGGAGGGTTGGCAGCAGAGTCACAGCTCCAGACTTTTGCAGTCAGTGTGGAAAGGAGGGAGCTCTCCACCATCTGGTACAGATGACCAGTTGTCATGGATGCTCACCATGTCACTGGGGCTTTGCCTGCCAATCTTGGGTTCCTGTGGCTGCTCTCACAGCTCTGAGAGAAGCTGCAGTGGGCTGCTGGCTCTGTGCCACCTCACAGGACTTTCCTTTTGACTTCCTTCCAGCTTTTCCACAGATGATGACAATGATACAGAGGTAGAGGCCATTGAAGTGGACACAGAACTGAACCTGGTCACTGAGTGTTGGGTAGAGCCACAGAGTGGCCATGTCCACAGTACTGCTGAGAACTGGAAGCACCTCCATGGCTTGCCCTACCAGAAAATACCTAAAGCGGTGAGTCCCTGAAAGGGGAGGGGCATGGGCTCTTTTGTGGAGGGAGAAGGGTTCAGTGTAAGTTCACCACAAAACGGCAGGTAAATACTGAGGGCCAGAAGAGATGGGAATGCTAGTCACAGAAGAGTCTGAGATTTCTAGAAGAGGAACTGGCCACTGGCCATAAAAGGTTTCTTGATTACAGTGCAGTGGATGCAATTCTGCTTTGGGATAGCTGGGAAAATACAAATTATTTTGTAAAGAGTCATTCCATTGGAGGGTAGCAAGCTGGACCAGAGCAGGGACTGCAGGTAGTACTACCAGCAGTCCTCTTGAGCAAGGTGAAGACAGGCTAAAGGAGGGAGCAATGAGTGAGAATAGGGCAGCTCAGGGAACAGGATTATAGGTGTTCCCTCTCCTTACTTTTAGACCCTTTTCTGCATTTGTGGGTAATAATTCTGCTGCATAAACTGAGCCTTAACTGCTTACTGCAGCTCTATCCCAGGGACCTTGCATGCATCGCCACCATGCTGACCTTCGAGTACATCAGCCAGCTGTGCCAGAACAAGGAGTGGGTCTGCCCTCCTTCAGACACCAAAGCTGCTGAAGGTGAGTCCACCATCTATGTCCTAGCAAGCTTGATGGAGCAAAAAAGCAGCTAGGTCTTGAATGTCTCAGGACCCACAGAAGGCAGAACAGGTATTTTGACAACTTTGTAGACTTTGATGGCTGTGGTCACTTTGTTGCGCTTATACTAAGTTGGCAGAGAAATGGCTTCATCCTTGGAAAGCCAAAAAAGCATTGAGGCTTTCTGCCTAGGCTGGAGAGGTGACAAGGTGACCTTGCTTGAGTGGGGGAGTTGGTCCAGATGACCTTTCCAACATCAGCCATTCTGTAATTGTGTGAGAGGAGCTGAGTTAAGGAGCAGGTGGAAGATGAGCTCATCTCTTCAGTGATAGGCCTGGTGTGCCTGGGCAAATGGTTTTATAGAAGTTGTAAAGGATTTTAAGGAAGAGCTCCTCTGTTCTCTGGTTCAAGTCACAGTTCCCAGAGCAGTTTATGGAATGCTTGTTTTCTGGTGGTCCTGTTCATCTCTGTTGCAGATCCAGACATGGGGCCTGGCTTTCGAGTGCATGAGATCCCATTCCAGTTCAACCTCATGAAGCTCTTGCCCAGGTGCCAACAGGTGGAAATGTTCTTTCTAATGCTGACAAAAGGTAGGTGCCTCTTCACCATCTGCCTCCCCGTGTCCTCCCTCCGTGGCTATGGACAGCCTGCTCCACGTGCTTGTCTCCCTGGGCAGCAGCCATGCTTCTTTTAGTAGCTCAATGCTGCTCCACCCAGCTCTGCAGCCCCAGGGCTGTCCAGCTATATTGCTGCCTTTCCTGGGATGATAATTTGTAAGAGCTGCTTTTGAAATGGTTAGAGCTAGATAGTAGCTTTGTGTTGGTGGTTTCTTGTGTGTACCCCCAGCATTTCCACAACAGTTAGAGTAGCAGGGTGGGTCAGTGCAGGGTAACTAGTGATGTTAAAACTCCTCAGCACTATCCAGTCAGTCTTGCAGATGTGCAGGGGAAATTCCTGGCCGTGTGGAAGTGTTGCTTTGCAAAGGGTTGTCTCGGGGGTTGTGGGCAGGTTGTGGCCATGGAGATGGTGTCTCTGAAGCTGCCATGGTTCTGTTTTGAAGCAGAGAATGAGGAGGTGACCAAGGACTCTTCGTTTGTGCCCAATGAAATGCTACTAAACCTCTTCCATGGCTGCCTTCAGCATGACCTCAGTGACCGGGAGATCCCCATGGCTGATGCTGATCATGTGGCTTTCATGGAGCAGGTTCTGCAACGGGATCGTGATGGCCATCAACCCCCCTTCACGCTCCCTGTGATCAGAGGTAAGGACCAGGAGTGTGGCAGTAGTGACACCAGGAGCAGTGAGGTTTTCCAGGAGCCTTGCTTTCAAGTCTCATCCTCAGCCGGGATTTCTCAGATCGGTTTCTCTGTGCTCCATTTCAGAAGAAACCCTGAAAGCTTCTGGGACCCTGGAGCAGCAGGATGCTTCTGCATCCTATCATCTTGTTGGCAGTAATGGCACCAGGGATATGACTGGCTCCACAAGTACTCTGCAGGTACTGCTGTGCTCTGTCCTTCTCCTGAGCCCCCTCAGAAACCAGGGCAGGAGAGTTAAAAGGGCTGAGAAAGACTGAAAGGCAGCTGTTCTTCCCCACCTTTGGCAGCAGTTTAGGCTGTATCCTGTGGCTGAAGTCAGGCAGGAATCTAGAAGATGTGTGGATAATTACATTCACTATGGGCCAAGCCTGTTACAGCAGCACTGGTACTGTGCTGCAGATTGTTTTGAAACCATGGGCAGTCACTGCCTAGAGGTCAGGATTGGCCCCAGCAAAGCTGGCTAAGCATCTCTCGACTATTGTGCTGTACTTCCTGGAGCCAGGCTGCTCCCAGAATGGTGACTTGTAGAGCCAGGCTGCTCTGAGAATGTGCAGAGCTGACCAGGGTAATTTCAGGCCTGTGCCAGCCAGCAGGCCTGGAAGAACTTGCTCTGTGTGGTTGCTACCTGCCTCAAAGTGGGCCTGTGCCATATGCCATAGGTTTATCCAACTTCTGCTTTTCCATCAGAGCCTTGGCAACACAGAGCTGCCTGAGGATGATGTGACACTGAGTGACACGATGGGGCCCTTTCCCCCTCAATGGCGATGTTATGCCAAGCTGGTCAACCCGCAGCATGTGTTCCTGACCTTCCTGCCAGCCACCTTCTCAGGTGAGGAGCTCTGTTGTGGGGAGCAAGAGGAGGCAGCAGTCCTATAGACCTCCTTAGGGAAACATAAAAACCAGAATCAGCTCTTGTAGGGTGGAGAGAAAATTGAATAGCAGAGTTCATTCACAGTCTTTCTGCACCACATGGCCAGGAATAGAATAGTGTCAAGTGTTGAATGTCCTGCTCTTCTCTCAGCAAGTGGTGCTGCCCACATAGAGTTTTCAGGTGGGGGATGTGGTGTTGAGTTGTTTGCTAACTGCAGCCATTTGGACTTTTTCCAGGGGGGTTGTAATGAATAGATTAAGGAGATTGCTAATGGGATGGTCTGGGAGAGTCCTTGCTTCTGGGCATTGGCACTGGTCTGGCTTCCACTGAGCCACTGGTGGAGGCTGCTAGGCTCAGGTGAAGCTGCTTCCACACACAAAGAGGTAGCAGGAAACCTGCTCTCTTGGGAATGTAGATTGAGGGGTTAAGTGTTCTCACTGGACAAAGGATGATTTTATTTCCTTTTCCTCCAGATGTACAGAAGCTGATGGCTGGTGGGTTGGACAAATCTCCGAAAGATGAGAGTCGATCTGGAGAAGATACTGTGGGACCTGTCTGTGCAGAGCAAGTCAGGGCTGAAGAGGGGGATGCTGCAGTGCCATTACCAACCCTCAGCATAACACCAGCTCATGGTACTGACAGCACCTTGTTAAAATATTGGTATCCTTGCTATTCTTGAGCATACTGTTGAGCAGATTAAAGCAGGAGGAATAACAAGCTGCTGCAGCCTGGCAGCTCCTGCCTGGCAGTCAGCAGAGTCAGGACAAGAGCCACAGTGATGTTCATGGGGACATGAAGGAGTGTAATGCGAGCTGGGTGCCCATGGCCTAAGGTTGGTTCCTTGTGGGCGAGGAGGTTGCAGGTAGAACCTCCTAGGAATGTCAGTAGTGGGCTGCACTGGAAAGTCAGTGATTCTCATTTCATGATCCAGACTGGCACTGTCAGCAGCACATTGTCTTAGTGAAAAGGGCACAGGTGTTGAGGTATATGGGATTTGATTGCACAGCCCCTAGGGCAGATCAAACATGCTCGCAGTGAGGATGAAAGGTTGTGCTGCTGCAGGAGGTGGTGTAGGTGATGAGCAGTCATGGCTCTAAAGGGAATCAAGGTGGCCAAAGCACTGAGCTGAGTGGTTGGGTGCTGGGTGAGGATGAGTGGTGAGAAGCTTGAAAAACCAATATCTAACTGTGGTGAGAGCTGTGATGTCTCAGACCAGGATCTAGGAACCATCAGAGGCCTTTTTCTTAGAATTGTTTCTTTTGCAGAAGCAAGCCAGGACCCTGGGGAGCAGAGTGGCCCCTCCCGGAGAGATGTGCACATCTCCTTCTGTCGCCAGAACTCGCAGTCGGAGCTGGGCGAGTGCCGCCGGTTTCGCTGCCCCATTTACATCTACAGCTGCTCTCTGGAGCTGTTACGGGAGCAGCTGGTCAGCCCACGGGCACACCGTCCCCCTCGGGACATCTTTTTCAGGTGATTCCAACCATACTTGGTACCTACACAAAAAACAGAGGAGTTTCCTTGACAAGAGGCTGGCTCTAGCCCTGTCTTCTTGGCTTGGCCTCTCTGCCTTATAGCAGCCACTGCCTGTGCATGCCCTAGGCTCTGCTTTACTGGCACCAGAGCCATTTACAGTCTAAAATGTGCTTCGTTGGTACTGAAGGCTGTGGTTCATCTTTTTCAGGTCCCAGTCTCTGGAGCGTCCTCCAACTGCTGCCTGGCTAGACCACAAACACAAGGAGTTGGTGACTTACTGCACACTGCTGCAGGAGCACTCCCACCAGTGCTATGTGAAAGGTGAGCAGCAGCACAATGGGACCCGTGGCAGGGTTGGGGTTGGACCCTAGATCTTCTTCTAAGAAAGCAGTGTCTCATTTTCCTTGTGATCTTACTCAAAAAAAAGGGAGGAGCTGTGGGGCTGATACCACCAGCAGAGGTTTAAAGATGCTCTGTGCATTCCCTATGGGCCGTGCAGAGGCTGTTCCCAAACCTGCAGAGTGCTCTGAAGGGGCGTCCCTTCTTTGATGCCCTCCTCTCACCTTCAGGGTGACAGATGCCATGGGCACTCTGGTGTCACCCAGGCCCAGGCTATCATGTAGCGTTAGGTGCCCTGGCTGCCTCCTGTCTCCCAGCACCAGCACTGACTCCAGCTTTGTGCTGGGACTTGTGGGACAGTCCCATAAGCCTCACATCCTTGGGATGTCATGGGATGCTCAAGCACTGTATTTATCTCTAGGGCTGTTCAAGAGCCTTCAGCAGTCACACAGCATCAGCTCCCAGGACCTGCTTACTGCCATGGACTACTGTGAGGAGCTGCTCCAAGAGATTGATATCACCAACTTCCTGCTGACGGTGTGCAGCCACGTCCGCTCGTTCCGAGAGAGCCACCAACATTTCCATGCACACTCCAAGACAGCCAGCTTCCAAGTGGGCAGCATAGAGCAGGAAGAGGAACAGAGCTCTAGGGAACGAGGTGTCTTGGTCTCTGAGTCAAGGTAGGGACTCACCTCAGTCTTACTTCCATTCTTAGCATTGTGCCAAGACAAATATTTTTTCAAGCATCTTTTAGGCAGAGCCACACAGAAGAGCAGATACGTAGAGTGAGATACCCACATGGTATGTTGTCCACCAGGACCCTGTATTTTTTTCAGTCTCTGGTGACATCCATTCTTTCTTTCTCTTGTATTCTTGGCTCATTACTGTCCCATCTGGCCTGGGCTGGAGGGCAGTTTGTCTGCAAGCCTGCATGACTTGTTTCTGGAGAAAATACTCATCTCCTGCTGCTTGACTCATTTGAGCTTGCTGTTGACTCTGGTGTAAATGACAGCTTTGTTATCCTTTTCTAATGAATAAAGTGTCACTTTTTAAAATTAAAACTCTGGATGCACAAGAGAAATGAACAAGATAAACACCAAAGCAGAATTGAAATATGCTAAACTTCTGTCCTATTCCTCAGGGTATTTATGAGGTTTGTATCTCCTCTGAAAACTTAAGAGGGAAAGAAGTGCTATGCCTTAGTGTCTGTCAAAGAAACACTTATGTCCTCTGAGCAGTTCCTTTATGTGAATTCACTAGCATTTGTTGGGAATCTCCAATGCTATGTCATCTTATATGTAAATCATTGAGGTGAGACTGTGATTTTGAAGAACGTTGAGTGTTTAAAAAGTCAGGTGACTTCAGTTGCTACTTTCCCCAAGAAAAACTGTGGCAACTTTTTTTTTTTTGTTTATAGGATATTATGAATCACCTATCTGAATGCAAGTTGCATAAACTTTTACTGAGGAATGTATAGCTTGTGACACATTGCACCCAGATCTGCCACCTGTATCACTAATTTGCGTGCCAGGGGAGTGCTTTAACCAGTCAACATCCCACTCCCCAGATTGCTTTTCCTGAGTTTCAGGGATGAATTCTGTCGTGGAGTTTCTGAGTGAGCATGGGCCTGAGCTGACATGGTGGTACTTGCTGTAAGGTGCCCTGAACTGGCTGCTGGTAGCTCAGGTCACTGCAGGCCTGTCCCTGCAGTCTGTGTCTCTATTTCCCAGGCAGGGTGTGTAGTGTGGTGTGTAGGCATGGCAATGTGATCAACATGGTTAAACTACCTCAGGCCTGGCTTTAGACAGCATGAGCCTTTATCTGGGCACATGGGAGCTGCTGGGCTGGGGAGTTGAGGGTGTTCAGATTGTGTTGACACAGATGATGAGGTTTGGGCAGCTGGGATAGTGGCAGGATGGATAACACATAAATCTTGTCTTGTTTCTCGATCTGCCTGTCTGACCTGTCCACAATCCTGTCAGTGCTGAAATGGAAGACTACAGCGAGCAGGATTCCCATAACATTGCCAGCCCCACAGAGGAGCCAAAGAGCAGTGTGGGCACCAGCTGCTGTTCAGAATTTCCCCTCTCACTGCTGGAAATTGGACAGCCCTGCCAGGCCCACCCAGACTTGCATAAAATTATCCAGGTGAGGAATGTGCAAGCTTGACCTCACTTCAACAGGAGGGTGTAGAGTAGGATGTCTGCTTCATACTTGGGATTTCTCTTTTAGGAAAAATTCCTGGAAATTGGAAGTTTACATTTCAAGCCAGTGCCATCAAATCCTCACTATTTCTTCTACTGCCCACCATCAGCTAAGAAAGAGGTAGGAATGGGGCTGTCCTGGCAGGCACCTGCTCCTTGTGGAGTAGCTTTTCGTGGTGTCAAATATGGATTTGGGGCTGGCAGACCCATGGGTAGACTTAGTCCCTGGAGCTCCCATCAACAACCTGATGTATTGCCTGGCATGGTTCTAGCTTGTGCCCTTTCTTTCTCCATCTCAGGAAGAAGCATCTCGGGATCAGGCAGACAGGAAAGGCAGTGAGGACATGGAGGGATCAGAGGCAGAAATGGCAGCTGAAGAAGGTAAAATTTGCTTGCTCTGTCTTGGAAAAGAAAATGTCTGTCCATGCGGTGGTGCCTTTCAGAGCTAGGTGTGTCTGGTTGGGTCTCTGGAGATGTGGACCTGGTTTGCTGACAGGGAACCTGTATCAACAGGAGCCGTGTCTGGATGCTGCATTGCCACAGAGAGTGACCCAGAGCTGGAGGTGGAGTACCGTGAGAAGCTGGAGCACGAGTTCCCAGACACAGATTCCCTCTCAGACTCCAACACGGTGAACCAGGACGACGACTCCTTCAGCGTGCTGGGAGGGGACTCGCTCAATGAGCAGGAGTTCCTGGAGCAGGAGATGCCCCCACTCTTTGTGCACCTGACCTGCTCAGTGAAGCTGCGTAGCCAGCACAGCTCCATGCCTGTGCAGTCCCTGCCAACTTGTCTAGGTAAGAACAATTCTTGCTGGGAGGTTAAATGGTAGTAGGGCTTCTGTCAGGTCCCTGCTGGGTGAGCAGCCCCTGGAGCAAACATGCTGTGTCTTAAACAGCAATCTCCCTGGACCAGCCTTCTCTGTAAACCCCCAGGGTTTGCCATCATCAGACAAGGGCTTTTTCACCAGGTCTCCCACTTGCTGTGGGATTGGTCATGGAAGGTTGAAAGGATCATGGAAGATGATGGTGGCCTTCTTGAGCCTGTCCAGGTGTGTGTGACAGCCACCTCTTGCAGTCTCTGTACTTGCCACCAAGCTGGGTATGTGTGCAAGCAGAGATGTTTGTTGCTTGAGTCCCTTGGTTTGTGATTTCTCCTCAGGGGAAGTTCTGGGCTGCCTGGAAAGCTGCCAGGGCTTGAACACCATTGACTTGGGGGACCTCTGTGTGACCCTGGACATCTTTGTGTTGACACTGCCCCTGGAGATAGAAGTTGTGAACACAGACATCCTACACAACAGGTAGGTAGAAAGAGGCCCAGTCACCCACCCTCTGCCTGCCCTAGCTAGTCAGTCATTCTTGGCTCATCTCTGCATACTGAGACTTACAATTCTTCTTCTCACAGAGTCTGTCACAGCCTTAAGAAAACTAAAATATTTCCTAGATAGGCTCACCTTCTGTAGAGATCCCTTTTCTGCTCTCAGTGTCTGTTTATCCTCTCTGGCTCCAGCGCTCAGGCTGCTCTCTCTCCTGTGACAGATGCACCTCGGAGAGCAGTGTGTCCTTCACGCGCTCCCCAGGGCAGCCGTCCTCTTTCCGCTCGGATGAGGATATCATGCACAACCTGGAACGGCTCCCGTCCACCGGAGATGAGAGGTACGGCACTGCAGGAGTAGCAAGCCCCTCACCGGTTCCTTTTACAGCCTGGGAGCTGCACTGTGGCAGCTGCACAAATGAGAAGGACTGGCTGATTCTTTGTCTCCTCTCTCCTAGGCACCCTGCCCTTTCCAACCTCCCTGGAGTGCACAGGCAGGCTATTGAAGCCACTATGAATGAGGTAAGCCAGATTTGCCTCCCTGCTTCCAGCTAGAGCACTCAACTGCTGTTCCTAGGCTGCTCCAAGCTGCAACCTGTCAGCTGAACTGACTGTTAGGCTTTACTGGTGTCACACAGACTGTTAGCCTTGTGGTTCCCAAAAGTGTGGGATTACCCTGAGAAAATTCCTGCTGCAGTTGGGGTGGGCCAGGCAGAGCTAGAGTCTTCAAAAATCCTTTTCTTAGGTACATTCAGGAGATGAGGGATGTGGGTGATGAGAGAGGCTGCCTTCATCCTGTTGGGGCTTGGGTGAGAACTGGGGGAGGCTTGCAAATGCAGGTCACCTGCATGTTGCTTTGTGTGCTTGCTCTGCCCAGATTCGCTGGCTCCTGGATGATGAGATTGTGTCAGCGCTGCGTCACTCACAGGTCATCAACACCTCCATCCTGCACAGGGTGGCCACCCACATCTACAACTCCAAGGGCCGGCCCAGCTGCCACAGCGAGGTGGTGCTGCTCCAGTTTGTCTTTGGGCCTGAGCACTCTCTGGAGAAGTTCAAGGAGGTAAAGAGAAAGCCCTGAGGCAGCATTGTGCTTTGCTAGCAAGATGCTTATTCTTCTCTGTGTTGCAGGAGTTCAGAAGAATGGCTCTGCCAGGCTACATGCTGAATGCAGAAGGCAGCGACTACCACTACATCTCCATCAGCCGCCTGCACTCCAGGAGGACTGCTTCAGACCCTTCAGGGACACCCTGCTTGCAGCAGCCAGCTGGAGGGGTCACCAGGACAGGCCTGGGCCAGGCAGGCCAGGAGGGGACCAGTGAAACAGAAGGAGAAGGCTCTGAGCTGTTACAGCACACAAGCTGTGTCCTCCCAGAAGGCCAGGGTCTCTGGGAGTGGCCAGAGAGTGAGACACGCATTGTGCCAGACGCAGGAAACCCTGCAGGGGGAGGCAGCCACACACAGAATGAGGTGAGAAGCACTGAACAATCTGTTGGTGAGAAGGTGTGCGACACTGATAACAGAATGTAGACGGATGATGGGATTTTTTTTTCAGTGCCTGTTTTTCTAGTAATTTTTGTGACCTTGGCTTTATGTAGGCTCCAGGAGATATGCTGAGACTTGATCAAAGCAGAGCACCAGGCCAAGACTCCATGGAAGAGGCAGTTCCAGAGACAACCATACAGTCATTGCCATCATCATCTTCTGAAAAGGGAAACAGCGAGAAATCGCCATTGGTGACACCATCTGCAGCAAGCCTGTCTGAGTCTGTAACACAGGGCAGGGAAGGTAGGAGCTGCAGTGTGGGCAGAATGTACCTCAACAGCAGAAACTTCAAAGGGAAGAGCCCAGTTCTGACTGTGACATACGTAATATAACTGCTACTCCCGTTCCTAAATACCTGCATTGGTACCCAGGACTTTGGTCTCTTCCTTGCCAGGGTGTTGGCAATTCAGTGCTTAACAGTACCCAAGATACTAGGCTGTGCTGCTGCACTGATATCCCTCATGACATGCACTACCTGGTGACTTCAGTAATGGCTGTGAGAGCCCCATTCTCCAGCACTGCCTCCCTGTGGCCAGCACAGTCTGATTGTCCTGTGGCATGATGTTCCTCCAGCAGATGGGGCATGTGATGGGGCTTGGCAAGCACTTTCATGGTCAAACCCCTCTTCTCTTTGCAGGCTCCAGCAGGCAGCGTCCCAGCCGAGTGCAGAGCCTTGTGTCGAGCCAGGGCAGCATGGACTCCGACCACCTGGGTGAGTCTGCCAGGGCAGGGGGGATGACAGTGTGGGGTGGCACTGATAGTGACCCTGGGGGGGGTCTGTGTGCCTGGGCTGGGGTGAGCCCTGAGGGCAGGGTTTGTGTGTGGCTGCCCTGCTCAGGGAGGAGGTGTTTTGCCAGGCCTAGGGCTGAAGTGAGGATACATTGCAGGTTATGATGGGGGAAGCAGTGACTCGGAGTATGAGGAGGCGTTAATGAGCGACCAGGAACCCAGGTGTCCCCTTATGCCGGATTTCTGGCTCATCATAAAAATCCATCAGGACCGAGTGGAGGTCTATTACCACACACGGTAAGGAGGGTCTCCTGTCTGACCACTGCCTCTCTGCACTGTGACCTTGTTGCCACTCACTCATCGCTGGACAGAATTTTTTCCCTGCCCTGTGTGGGTGGGAAGTTGCAGGACTAGATTGGTGCTCTATAAGGGGAGATCTGCCATCCTTTCCCACTGTGTTTCTGCTCCCAGCACCCAGTGACAGGCACTGTCCAGATGCCCTGCTGACCCCATCCTCCCTTTCTTCATAAAGCAGCCTGAGTGTGGAGAAGGCAGCATCAGCAGAGACAGAAGAGGAGCAGCCAGGGGAGTGCCAGAGTCTCAACCAGGTGGTGGTGAAGAAGATCAGTGAAATTTGCAGGGTTGTCAATCAGGTAATAAATCTTAAGAGGGCACTAACAGAGCTTCCTATGATTAGATGGCTTTGATCAGAAGGGACCCCTGGAGGTTGTGTAGTCTGGGCTCAGCTCAGAAGAGGGTCTGGGGAGCCAGTTCAGCTGGTGGAGTGCCACCTTGGGGGGTCATAGGAAAAGGGACTCAGTCTGTCCCTAAACACTTCTTGCTGTCTTCCGTGGCTGTGTAAACAACAGAACCAATCTTTCCTCATCCTTTGCAGCGCTTGCTGCTGCAGGACCTGCATGACAGCCACATATGCAACTCATTATTGGTGGCAGAAAGTGAGGAGGACATCTGGAAGAGTGAAACACCATACACTTCATACAGGCAGCGTGTGATGCCCACGGATGGTATGGATATTTCCTTAGCTATGATTCAGCTGCAATGCTACAGAAATGCCTGAGAAGATGTTAAGTTCCATGCTGTGGCCTCAGCTATGTCCTACGTTCTTTACAGATTACTCTGTAGAGGAGAGCTACCAGCCCCGGGACTACCTGGCTGCCACCATGCAGTTCATGCCAGGGCACTTTGCTTGTGGGGTGGTGTGGAGCACACTCATCCACGTGCATTCACGCCTCAAGATGGGCCCCAACATGGGGGTCTCACGAGGTACGTACAGCCCAGTTCCCTCCCGTTTGGCGTGTCAGGAGTCCAGCTGCTGGCTGGATTGGCACTCCAGAGAAGGGTATGTGGGATAGCTAATGTCCCACATTGCCCACAGCTATCCAGGCACTTCGCTCGGTGCTCAACGCCTTCTCTGTGGTGAACAGGAAGAATATGTTTGTCTACCAGGAACGTGCCACTAAATCTGTTTTCTACCTCCGGTAAGAAGCCAGTGTGACTTGTTGGGCTGCTGGCCTTGCTACGTGTGTTACATCAGACTGGGAGCTCCTTGGGACAGAAAGTGTCTGCCCAGCCTCAGGGACCATGTTGTGACCCAAGCAGCAAATACTGATTTCTGATGAGTCAGTCACATCAAGCAAGGCCCATCCTGCTCTCCCTGTGCTAAGCCTTTACATGGGAGGAAAAATTATGGCTTTTTTGGGGGAGTCAGCAGTTTTTCCACAAACTCCATATTCTAAGGACTCGTCCCCACAAAGTGTACAGGGAGAGCAAGGAAGATGTGGATCTTCTGTGGATGTATGGTGCTTTCATCCTTGGGAATGGAGGCTGACATGTCTTTCTCTTGTATTCAGGCTGACTGAAACCACCCACAGTGGGAAGGTGTGGGAAGCAGAGAGCAGCCTTAGTGCATCATCTCGCTCACTGGCACTGACACGCAGCCAGGAGCCCATTTACACTGAGGATCTAATGGTGAGTCTGCTGCTCTTTGAGTGGGCATGGGTGCTCATGGTCACAGGAGTTGAGGGAACTCAGTAGTTCCAGCAATCTGGATTCTTTGTGGGGTAAAACTTACACTGTAGATGTGTGGACTGGGGCAGCAGTGGGTGGGGGTCTGCCTGACCCTGCTGACAGCCTGAGACAATGATGGATCTGGAATTCACATGACACTACTTCCACATGGCTATTTTTGTTTCTCCAGGGTTCTCGTTCCTCTCTGGACACCGTCTCATGCCGTAGTGTGGACTCTGCCCGGCCTGTGGGACAGATAGACAGACACATCCAGCTGATGGTCCATGGTGTTGCCCCAGCAGGTATGTGTTGTAGCACCTGGCAGCAGAACTGTGCTGATGTAAAGCAGAGGACAAAGCTCTGCTCCCTGCCCTCTTTGCTTGAAGAGGGGAATCTCACTTCTGAGCAAAAAGCTCTTCCTTAGACCACAGCTGCTCTCTGTTCTGTGTGTGTGAAAATATAAGGAAAGGATCTGTGGTTGGTCTCAGTTCTTCTGTAGAAAGAACTGAGATAACTGGCCTGGGAAACTTAGAGGAGGGAATTGTAAATTATATTATTATCTTGCTTTGCCCCTGTTATTTACAATAGCTTGTCCTTCAGAGTCCCTCACCAGTTGGATGTGGGATGTTCTCTCTTACCTAGCCAGGCTGGTGATAAAAAGCTCACTGGCTTTCCACACAGGGGGCTTTTCTTAGAATGGGGCTCTTCTTAGAATAAAGCTCTTGATAGAATAAAGGTTTGTTCTCTTGCCTTCTGGACCATGGAGTCTCATTCCATTCCTGGCACGACAGTGCTAAACGGCCTCCTCATATAACAAATGGCCGTTCCCCCTTTACAACTAATGGTGACCCCAATACAACAAGGATCCATAGCCCACAATGAATCCTCCTGCAGACCCTGTGCAGGAGTGCATTTGTCTTTGCCTACTGCACCAGAAGTCTTCTGTGATCATAAGCCCATAGAAAGATATGTCTGAAGAAACTGATGGTGGGGAAAGTCAGGTTCCCTGTGGGAGGTGAGTGTGAGGATGGTACATCCTGAACAGGGAGGGAGAGGTGGCTGTAGTCATTCTTACTGGATGGGGTGAAAAAGCTGCTTGTACCTCTGCTCCCTTGTCAGGGCCTGAGATCACAGATGAGCTGGTGAAAGTGCTGCGCAGACGCCTGGATGAGGCCACCCTGGATATCATCACTGTCATGCTGGTGCGGAACTGCAAGCTGACCCCAGCAGATGTGGAGGTACCTCACTGGCTAATCTGCTCCCTTCATCCCAGAGCACATTCCTACATTTTAACCTGTCTCAGCCCCTCCTGCCCCAAGGAAGACAGGGCAGTTTGCTGCGTGCTGTTCCCTGCTCCAGTGCTTTTTCAGGCTAGCATTCAGTGAGGTATATACTGTGTGGGTGCCAGGGTAGCTGAGAGATTCCCTCTGCTGGGTTTGCAGCACAGCAGGACTTCTCTGTGCCCTCCTTCCCACACCTTGGAATGAATGTCTGCCCGCATCTTAGGGCTGTCTAGGCAGGGCCAGGAGTTGGACTTTGATGATCCTCGCGGTCCCATCTAATTCAGGATATTCAATGATCTGTCTGACGGCACTGTCTAGGGTTCTGCCCACCACTTCCCCCTTTGCAGAGCCAACTGGCATCATTTTTACCAGTATTAGAGCCCCAGGGCAGCCTGCTAGTCCCAGGTGGCTTTTAAAGCCTCCTGTGTGCAGTTTATCCAGCCGCCCGGGACGCCGCCCACAGAGGTCCTGCAGTTCTGCCTGCCGCCCTCAGCCCTGCCCTGGCTGCACGCCGTGGCCTATTACCTGCGCCAGAACCTGCTCATCTTCCTGCACACCCCCAAGTACACCGACAGCAACGTGGAGCACCACTTCAAGGTGAGGAGGGCTGGGGTTGGGACAGAAGTCTGCCCAGCTTCTAGCTGCTGCTGGGGGCATTTGTTGGGGCAGCTCAGACACCATGTTGTCAGCTCTGCTATGGAGGGTTAGGGAGAAACTAACACTAACTCCTGAGGCCTGGGGGAGTTTTACAGGACTGAGCACATCCTGATTAGCCCAGACAGGCCATGCTTTCCTGACAGGCAGTCACTGTGTAAAAAGCAGCAACCACAAAGCTCATGCCCACAGTCATCTCCCAGGAGCATGGGAGAAGAAGCCCTTTCAAAGAACTTGGCTCCTTGCATGGCTCCCTCAGATCCAAGGACTGAAACATCAGGATTAATAAAAGTTTGGGAGCAGCTACCCAACCCTTAGCATGTGGTAAGGCAGAGGTAAAGCATGGTAGCATGGTAAAGACAAAGGGTGAGGCCAGATACGTAGTGCCGCATAACTCTGTATGAGCTGTAAGGGTGAGCAGTGGTGAAGGCTGTGTTGGCAAGTGTTTTGAATAGATCTGGATATGATTCTACAGGTCTGGGGATAAGCTCTGCATATACACAAGCCTCTTTCCAGTTAAAGCAAGTTCTCTAATCTTTGTCAGTATCTTTCTTTGTTCTCCTTAGCACTACTTCAACCACAATGGGAGCATCCCTGACCAGGATCTCTATTTGTACAACAAGCCTGGTGGCCAAGGCACTGGTGGAAAAGGTATTGTGCTGAATTCTTCTGCAACAGGGTATGGGGCTGTGTGTTGGGGAGGTGTTTCCCATGCTGGAGAGCTATGAGTGACTGAGGAGGGTCAGTGCTGGGGGCTGTGTTCCTCCAGGGCTGGAAGGTGGGTAAGGTGCATGCCTGAGGGACTGCACACCTCTGCATGTGTGGTGGAGCAAACTAAAGACTCCCACACAGCAACCTGCTAAACTTCACCTACTGCTGCAGGGAGCAGCTCTAGACACAACGGGATCTCGGTGTGGGGCACAGAGGCCCCATGGGGCTGGAGGTGGGAGCAGTTGTGGCAGAGGCCTTGCTGCAGAGGGAAGTCTGGCTGTGTGTAATTGAGTGTGGGCTGTGTGGGCAATGCCCTTGCTTTTGTCTCTAGACTGCTGGAGAGGGGATTGGATAGGGCCCACCCTGCAGCAGGTTGGCATGTCATATTTTGTCCAGGCTGTGTGGTCTGTCAGCTGGCCACTGTGTGTGTTGTGTCCCTCGTGCACTGTTTGAATGTTCTTCTGTTACGTAGGTACCATGTCGGACCTTGTGCAGCACCTCTTTCCACTCTCTCACTTCCAAGGTAGCACCCGTGGCGCCAAGTATTGCTCCATCTCCTTTTCCCATGCAGCTCTCTGGTCCCAGCTGTTCCTGTTTGCCTTGTGTTGTGGCTTCAGCTCTGACTCCTCTCTGTGATTGTGTCTATGTCTATTTAGCCGAGCCCTGTTTCTTGCTGGCTGGATAAAGGAGCAAACAGAACCTGTTGCCCTGAGGTGGCAGCTCATGATTCCCAGCTGCCAAGGGTCCGTGTGCTGCCCTGTTAGCTTGCAAGCAGTGAACTCCAAAATCCTGCATCTTTTTTCCCACAGGTCCAACAGGCATCTCTTCCCTGAGGAAGACGGGAGTCCTGATGTTTCCAATGTTATTGATGCTCCAGGGTGTAGCATCATCACTCTCCCAGTGGCTGTGTCCTGGTGTGGGGTGTTCCCTTGCTTAGCAAAGGGCTGGAATGGTCAGACTGGAGTGGTCAGGCACTATTAGATGTGAGCTTTGTATTTCAGTGAGCCTGGGTCAGAGGGGCTCAGAGTTCCCCACAGATAGGAGAGAACAGTTTTCCAGCACCCCACCTCCAGCACACAGGTAGTAAGACCCTTGGCAGCTCTTGCTGATGTACCTCATTCTATAGCTCCAGAACTCAGATTTTGAGCTTCTTAGCTGTTTATTTTTTTTTACCCATGATTTAGTGGTTCGATTTCAGCCTCTCCATGCTCCTGGAGAGGCTCCTTATGCTTCTTGCCTGCGACATGGAGGAGAGCCTTTCTGCTCATTGGGCAGGGGCAGGCTGCTGACCTGGCCTGCTTGAATTGTGGTTAGTTGTTCTCATGTCCTCAGCTCAGACAGACTGAAACAGAGCAGAGGTACAGGAATGGATGTGATAGGGAAATGTGCCAGAGGCTGAAGGGGCTGAGTATGTAAATTTATCCAGGAGAAGAAAAGGGGAATGGTGTATAATTACCACATGATCATTCAGCCATTTTGGTGGGCCTGGGGCCGACTGCCGAGCCAGACTGTTGAAGAGTTTGTGCCCTTTACTGTTTAAAGAAAGTCTGGTCGGTAGAGCTCATATTTGCTGTCATGTGGGGCAGATTTCTTGCTCTTGATACCTCTGTATTGACACCCATGTCCTGGAGAGCTGCCCTGCTGCCGCAAGAGGCTCTGTGGGGGTTGCTCATAGGTGTAGTTTCCTTTCTTTAGTGTGAGTGCACATGAGCTGCCCTTTGATTTGGATGCCTACATCCCTCCTTTGTGAGCATCTCTCTCCATCCCAGTGCACTCTCCCTTGTGTCTGCTATGCCTTGGAGGAAAAGTTGCTGTAGAGTTTATGCTTCCCAAGGAATGATGGAGACTGGGTGGTTGTGCTGCTGCTCATTAGACTAGGCACAGCCTGCTTGGGCTGGGTTTGTCTAGATGCAGAGAGGACACCTGTCCTCAGTGCAGAGCTGGGGATCTGGTCAGGGACACTGGTTTCTCTGTGGCAGTGGAGCCTGGTGGCTCCAACTGCCATCTTTGCTGGGATGGAGAAGGAGGTAGGGAGTATGGGCTCAGCAGGGTTGTAGGGCTGAGGTTATTTGTGTCTGAGCGCATCACCTTTAGGCAGTGTCAGGGCAGCTTTGCCATTCAGCCACCTGAGTGCTGGCTTAGTCAGGGAGATTTCAAAGGGAATGGGGACATCTAGGGTTACAGTGTGGGGTTTGGACTTTGCAGATGTTTCCCTGGCCATTGAGCTGGGCCATGGGGAGTCAACTCTTGTTTCTGCTGTGGTCCATAGCAGGGCCTTTCCTGTGTGGCCCAGGGCTCACAGCATGTGGGCTGTGAGGCAGGAACCACACAGCTGCTCTGCAGCTCTGAACTGTCCTGTTGTGTGTGCCTAGGGCTCAGTATAGAGAGCCAACAGGCAGGGTCTGAATTTTTCTCTGCAGTGACTCCAGGTTAGTCCTGTGTGTGAGCCTGCCTTGTCCCCAGTCCTGCCTGGTTGGAGTGCACGGCAAAGGCACCTAATCTTGTTCAGGAGGGGGCTGTGAGTGTAATCTGCAACAAGGTGTCCCATCTGCAGGGACTCTACATCCTTCACAGCCTGGAGGGGGCTGCTGAAGAGTATCTGGGCCCTGTACTCTGTCCCTTAAGAGGGCAGGAACGGTGAGATCCCATCCTGGATCAGTCTGCATAAAGGCTCTCCTGGTGCAAATGAAGATAACTTTTCTCTTGCATGTGGTGCTGGACAACCCAGGGCAAGGTGAAATCTGCTGTGACTCTACAGGAGAGAGATTCTTGGAATGATGGGGAAACCCTGTGCCAAACCCCATGCTTCTTACCCTGGCTCCCCACAGGCACAGCTAGCCTCTGCTCCCCTGGCTGCCTCCCCTCCTGTGGGCCCTGCCTGCCACGTGACACTGTGCAACTCAAGTGGTGACATGGTGGTGCCAGCTGTGGGGTGGCAAGGTGTAGGCAGGCACTGTGGGGGTGTACTTGGTGCTGTGTTGACGGAGGCTGTCTTGGATTGTGCCCCACAGGAATTGCGTGCATTGCGCTGACATTCGTGGATGAGCATGGCAGCCCCACCTTGCTGCCCCACGGGGAGAGGCCTGACCCTCTGAAGCCGCCTTCCCCCTCACCCATCGCGGGCCTGCTGCAGGACAGCGACTTTGAAAGCCTCACAGCCGTCAGCAGGCACCAGCCAGGGGCTGACCCCCTGCCTTCAGGTGGGGAGTTGGCCAGCAGCTGCCAATTGCCTGCAGCCTCCACACTCCCTGGGGCACCTCGGAGGGCTGGTGAAGGCAGGGTTGAAGAGCCATGCAGAACCACCCTTTCCCCACAGAGCCTTGTGTGCTGGTGCGCCTGGATATCTGGGAGAAGGGCAACATCAGCCTGCTGCAGCTGTCGGAAAAGCTGCGCGGGGCCCTGCGTCACGCGCTCTGCGATGCCGTCATGGAGTTCCTTGTGCTGCCAGCCCCGCTGTGCCTGGAAGCCGCCTGCCCCCTGAGCGCTGCAGACCTGGAGGACCTGAGCTCTGCGGGTGAGAGCCTGGCCAGGATGGCCACCTTGAGCCTCTACCCAGCCTTGCTCCTCCTGCCTGGCCTGCAGGAGCTTGGCTGTGCTGGGGGGGAATCTGGTTGGGTGGGCAAGGAGGGAGGAAGCTGCTCTCCCCTCTGCAATATGTGTGGTGTGGGGTCTTGGGGAAGAAGCATCACAGACATTGGTGTTGGAAGAGATATTTAAGGGTCTGTCTGTTACCCGAGACTGAATCCCCTTTGCGGGTGTTACTGATGGCTCTTCCCCTTCTCTCCAGCCAGGCTCTGGCCAGACACAATGGGGTACCCAGCAGCTTTGCAGGGGGAGGCTCTGCAGAGTCTGATTTGCTTTGTCTCCCCAGGAGGCCTAAGGAGGACCATGTCAGAGACCAAGGGCCTGGCCCTGGCCAGTGCAGGGCCTGGCAGGAGCTGTCCTCCACCCCTGCACTTCACCTCTGCACCTTCAGCAAGCTCTGGAGAGCCAGTGACACCCACCAACAAGCTAGGACGCCGCAGCTTCTGGGACATGCTGGTAATATTGCTGCAGGAACGGGGCCTGTAAGGTCCTCATGCTGTGTCAGGCCACAAGGAATGGGCAGTACGGATCTGGCTGGGATTGGGAAGCCAGGCTTGCAGCAGGGACTTTGAGATCAGGGCACTGACTGGCTGTGTACGTGCACAACATGAACTTATCCCTTTCTCCCCCAGAGCAAGGCAGAGTCCTCGGAGCTGGGCAGCCCAAAGACTACAGATGACATTGTGCTGGAGAGGCCGGAAGAGGCTCGCACGAGACGGCGGCACAAGACAGAGAATGTCAAGCAGCACCTGAGCCAGGATCGGGCCACAGCCACAGCTGAACTGGAACAGGCTCAGAGGCAAGCACAGCCTGCAGGCTGGACAGCCAGGATGTTGTTCCCCCAGTCTGTTGTACATTGCTCTGCATCCTGATGGCCTCTGGAGCCCGTTCCTTTTCCTTGTAGTTTCTCCCTCACACAAGCAGTTTAGGAAAGCTGTCTGCCACACACAAAGCCTTATCCCTTATTGCTGGAGTATTGCTGGGAGCACAGCTGGTTTCTCCCTGCCAGAGCTCCCTTCTCTGCGCTGTGGGGCCCTGCACAACACCTAACACTCCTATGGCTACTGACCAAGAGTGACCCAGCTCAAGGATTGTATCAACCCAGGAAAGAGGCGCCCAGGGCTCTGCTCTGGAGTTCTGAGGGGCCTGTTGCACTTTTCTACCTTCACTACAGATGACTGATCTAGTGTAACTATGCTTCCCTTCCTCTCCTCAGGCGCCGAGCCTGCCAGCTGGAAGAAGGAGATGTAGGTACCATGCACCCACTCTTCAATCAAACCTGCCAGCAGTGGATGGCATTCATGAACCACCTGGGTATGTGTTTCAGGTCTCGGCTCCTCCAGATGGGCTGGGAGTGGGCCTTTCTACCCAGAGCTCTCAGGACAAGTCCTCTTATGGCTGCATCCATCTTCATTCCTTGCTGGTCCTAGTTTAGACACCCTGTCTCTCCCCAAACCTCACCAGAGTCATGCTGGTCTCAGGGCCAGCATTAGAAAGCTGTGGCAGGAGGCTTGGCATGTGCCTGTGCATCAGAACAAACCTTCTAAGGCCTGTGGTTATGTCTGCCATGCTCCAAGTCCAGGGCTTGCTGAACTTGCCTGCAGCTGCAGGAGAGACCTGGACTCCAACAACCAGCTGTGGTAGTGCTTAAGCTCCCAGATGTAGCAGGGATGGAGGATCTGAGCCTCTGCAGCCTGCTCTGGGACTGTGAAGTTGCATGGGAAACTCTCTTGCAGGGAGGGAGCACCCTTCATGTGCAGGGATTTGGGGTTGTACGGCTGCTATGTTGCTACTTTCTGGCAAAGTAAAGCTCTTCTCTTCCTCTGATGAGGAGTAAGCCAGGGAACAAGGAATAAGTGATGGAATAAAGTGCTGTGCTCAGAGTATACAGGGTGTTCGGTCCAGGTCCAACTTTAGGCCAGAACCTGAAACCAGGGGTTATTTCAGGCTTCATCTTGTTGTCCATGTAAGGTTGTTGTTCTCCAGCTCTGCCTGGCTAAGGCCCTTAGCCCTCTCCACTGCTCATGTGGGCAAGATGTGGCTCTGGGGCAGCTTGGTACCTTGTCCTACATTTTCCATGCAGGGTGCCCATCAGTGCAGCAGTGCTCCTTGGAGATGGTTTCTCGTTTCCTCCTGTCCTCCATCCTAGTGGAAGTGGTGAACCTGGTCACTGCCCTGGCAAGTGACACCACTGTCAAAGTGTTTGAGCAGATCTGGTGAGTTATGCAATTCACAGGTGGCTGTTAGGCACCAGCAGGTGTTGATCAGCTGTACTTCTACTGCCACAGCTCTACTTGGCAGCCACCTCTGGGGCTTTTCTTTGCAGCTACCACCGGGGCACCGCCTTCCTGCCCTATAAGTCTGGTCAGAGTGCCAGCCCTTGCCCTGGAGTCATCAGACATTTCATCCTGTTGGGACGCAACTTCCAGCAGTGGCGTTGCAGCACAGAACAGGGTGAGTGCCTGGCTGTGGTCCCTGGGACTGTGCTGGGGTGTTTTGGGGGGAACTTCAATGAACAAGGTTCTCCTCCTTATTGGGACAGACTGCTTGTGCCCAGAGGTGGGCAGTGAGTTGTCTGGTTTTGCTTTCTGAGACCTTACTCTCAAATGTGCTGTAACAGCTTATTGCAAGACAAGCTGAACAGTGCTGTGACAAAACATCCTGTCGTGACATCTTAATGGCATGGTGGGACATAAAAGTGGATGAAGCAGTACTGAGGGTCATAACTGTGGCTTCTTCCAGTTCACAAAGGGCTCCAGCGTTTTGAGGCCATGGAATTCAGCTCAGCAGAGAGAGGCTCTGATCCCAGCCTTGTTGGTCGAGACCTGGTGCCCCGGCAAAGGTTCCTCTTCATGGAGATCATTGACAAAAAGGTAGCAATGGCTGTGGCTGCTAACAGGGAACTGTAACTGAGCTGTTGCCATTCTCCCTGTTCCAGCCTTGTCATCTGAAACTGGCTGCAGCAAGTACCACCAGAACACCTGGGGCAGCCTGTGCCACTATGCTGGCTCTCTCTGCGCACGTCCTTGAGTCTTTCTCCCCTTCCTCTCTCTCCAGTTGACGCTCTATACTTACAACTGGTCCCCAGACCTGGGGGCCAACTTGAACTGCTCCCTGACACGCCTGCTGCAGTGGCAGAATGCCCGGTCCCACATCGTGCACTGCCTGATCAGCCAAAAGCTGGGACTCTTCCACCACCACTGCTTCATGGACACACCGTGGCATGAGGACAGCAAGCAGGTAGGGCACCACGCCAGGCAAGACAGTCCTTTCTTCTTCAGGAAGGGCTTTGGCGGTCTGGGGGTCTGAGAAAGCTTGCAAGCATGTTTTGTGTGCTGACTGGCAGGGCATCCCCAGACATTCACATGTCCAACTTGACCATTTCCAGCCAGACTGTTGCCCTGCTCTTGGAGACAGGTGGAAAGAGAAGCCAGGTCCTTCTGCTGGCAGCACTTATTGATCACTGAATTACTTAGGTGGAGGCTGAGGAATGGGCTTCCCACTTCACATTAGAGCCATGGTGGGCTCAGGCATGCTCTTTATGGAACTGGTAGTGGAAAAGGCTAACACAAATCTCAGCAGATAGCCAGAATTGGATTTACTCTGTGGGTTCTTGCTCCAGGGCTGGCAGTAAGGAGGCTTTCATGTCTGTGTCTGTTTGCTTAGGAGCCAAATCCTTTCCTGAACTCCACTTTGGAGGTGGATGCACTGATCCGGAGCCCCTGTCCCCCACCCAGCAAGGAGCAAGGCCGGCTGAGCAGCTCTGCCCGCAGCCTCCCGTCCCTGCACTTCCATCCCGATGTGGTGCCCTTTGACGAAGCTCTGCGGGATGTTACCACCATCAGGCGCTTACCCCATGCACCTGACCTGGGACCTTTTGACCCTGTGGCTCAGCATGGGGCCCAGTTCCTGGAAATCAAGAGCATGGAGAGGAAAGGTAAAGCAAGGGAGCTAATATCATGGGAGCCTGCCTAATAATCTCACTTCTGGAAAAGGAGATCAGAGCAGAACAAGAGTTTTGTCAGGGGACAGTTCTCTGTGGGAATGGGTTATGGCCTGTTCAGGGTGAGAGTGAAGGAAAGTAACAATACTTGGGGTTGTGGCTTGATGCTCTTGTGACTGCTCTCTTTCCTTCAGAACTGGAGAAACAGATGAAGATTGAAAACCTCTTTGTCACCTGGCAGCAGAGATCAGCTCAGTCCAACATGCCTATCAGTGTGAGTGCAGCCTGGGCAGGTGGTGGGCTGGGCCTTCTTACAGCATGCTAGGAGCACCAGCACACCAGCATGTTGCTAGACAGTGGAGGAGTGGTCTCTGCTTGAACTTCTGGGGTTGCAGGGCTCTGAACCATGTTTGGGCATGGGGCCTCACTGCCCAGCACTGGAAAGGCTGTAAAGCAGGGGATTCCCCCAGTTATCTCCATTTGAGCAGCATTGCAGTGTCATGGACAACTTGTTCCCAGCCTCAGTGAAGGGTGTGTGCTGTAACTGTGCTCCTCTCATGTCATGCAGCTGGCAGACCTGGAGACTCTGAAGCAGTCCTCACGCCTGGTTCACTACTGTGCCACCCCCTTGCTCTTTGACCCGGCCTTTCGGCAGCAAATCCAGACTGACCAGCTGGGCAAGGTGGAGGGGAAGGTGAGTGTCAGCAGGCACCAGTGGGGTCGGGCTTTGTGCACAGGGACAAAGGAGCAGTCTTTTTCCAACACAGGGCTGCTCTAGCCTCACTCCTAAAGTACAGGATAAACTTGAATGCTGTAAGATGGAGACTAAGAAAATCCTTGGGTCCTCAAAACTTTTCTCCTGCAGCCACACTATCCCTGAAGAAGACTGATTTCCTTTTCTACCCAGGGAATTCAGGGCTGAGTCTGGAGAAGCCATCAAGGGCACTGTCTGGTATTGATCTATTAAGGAAGCAAAACTTCCCTTATGCGTTCAGCAGCCAGACCTGGTAAACCTTTCCTGGACCCAACAAATAGCCAAAACAATTGAAAGCAAGCCAGCTGAATCCTGAGCAGGTTGCAGCCTGACAGACTAACCAGTGCAGATCCCATACTGGCTGTTCACAGTCTGTATGTGTGTTAGAAGGGAAGAACAGGCTGTTGTAATTTATCAGAATGTCAAAAGGATTTTGACAGTCTTTAAGCAGAGTTTGCTACAGAAATTGAACGCTCACAGGTGAAAGGCAAAGTATCACAGAATGAAAACTTCACTTTGTTTTTGGAGCAGAGCAAAATGGAAATTGGTTATTGGATTTGAAGAGCCTCACAGCAGGGGTTTCAAGGTGGTGTATTGGTTTCAGTATCTCCAGGTCTTTTATTGCGACTTATGAGATGCCAGGCTTTGCAGTGCTGGAGGGCTGTTCAGACTGGTCAGAACAGAAAAGGAATGCAAGGAGCTCAAGAGGCACCTGAGTAGCCTGTGAAATGAGAGCTTTTGTGGGAGCTGGGACCTGGTTAGCAGTAAAACAGCACAATGTGGAGAGAAATTTGAACCCTCCTGTATTGTACACTCACTGCAGAGCCTTTTAGAGCACACATCTCAGTGGTTTCTTCAATTTGTGAACAGCTGGGTGCAGCAGACACTGCCTAGAGTACATCAGAATGGGGTGTTAGTATAATGGGTAATATTCTAATAAATTTCAAAAATACTAGTGTATTAATGTCTTCATCTGGCCAGTAAGTGTGAGACCAAACATCTTGTGGCAAAGGCACTGAACTGGAGAGACTTGGAGAAGGTCAGAGAGTAGCTGGAGAGATGCCAGTTAAAGAGACATCTCTTGTGGTTTGTGGAGCAGATAGGCAGAAAGCCAGATAGAAACGTGTAACAGAGCCGCAGGCTTAAAGTAGAGAGATCAGGAAAAGAAACCTTAGTCTCTCTCAGCACAAAGAAAAGGAGTATTCAAGACATCAAAAGGAGAACTCAAACGGTTTAGAAGGAAACACTGTTCCTTTTCAGTGCTACTGAACTGCTAGGAAATGCTGAGAAGTCAGCAGGATTCATAAGGGGATTGGACTCTTACCATGGCAATAGGAGCTGAAGCTCTGAACTTTGCATGAACCAGTTGTGAGCCACTAACACTTTGTGGAAGCTGTTCTGGGGGAGGCAGATGTGAATGCTGGCACAGGCAGCAGGTTCCTGCAGGTTATTGCAGCGCTGTTAGGTCAGTGCATGGCTGGGTAGATCTTGGATCTTGCATTTTGGCACATGCTCTAGGACAGTGCTTGGACAACCAGATGTTAATGCTCTCTGGCAGAGGGAGATCTACCTTTTGCTCAACCAGGGCACCTGGTGTCCTCTGCTGGGGCCAGTCACAGCAGTTCTCCTTAGGAACTTAATTTTTCCTGCAGAAGCGCCACCGCTCCAATGACTCTACAGCTTCGGGGAGGGACCGCAGCCACAGCTGTGACTCGGCAGAAGCACTGCCCTGCAAGGTGAAGGAGGAGCCGTGGCTGCAGGAGATGTGCAATGCCTTCCTGCAGCAGTACATCCAGTACCTGCAGAGCATGGGCTTCATTCTGGTCCAGGTGCGGCCACCCTCACCTACCACTCGCAGGTCAGTGAACCCTGGGAACCCTGGTGTTGGAGAAGAGCCAGCATGCTGAGCTGTGCCCTGGTTTGACACAACAGGTCTTGGCTCCCTGCTCAAGGCTGTCTCTGCTCTCATTTTCAGTAGCACAAGCCGGATCCGAGCTCTGGCAGCAATGGGAGTGGAGGGTAGAGGATCCTTTTCCTACACAAAGCCAAAACCAGAGGGAAGTCCAAAGGTGAGTGCATTTCTGTGAGAAGGGTGGAACTGGGATGGAAGTCAGGCTATGGAGTGGGCCAGTTCTGGTTGGTTTTTGAAACTTGTTTCAGGCAGAAAAGAGGTGGGAGGGCAGAGAAAGCATCAAAGCTAGCCTGTCTAGACCAGCACCATCTTTGAGAGTTTGGGTCTGATGAGATCTCTTTGCCCTCCTACATGTCCTCCTACAGGCCTCAGAGCCCTTTCCTGGCATTGGGTGGAACCAGGGCAAATATCAAAAGACTGGTAACATCTTGGAGGGGCTCAGAAGAGGAACAGGATGACCTAGGGCAAGGATAGCTGCTTTTGGGTGAGATTCTGAAGGATTACCTGTCAGAGGATCTTCAGCATCTATGCTTAAGGGCAACTCTAGGGCAGAAGGATCTTTCATTAGAGTGAGATGAATGTAGAAGTTAAAGAGGCTAGAGAGGATAAGCTTGGAATGGCTCTACTGTGAGAGCAGGCTGAGGTTCCTCATGTATAAAGAAATGGCAGCTAGGGAGGAACAAGTCAGAGCTCTACAGTATTGCAGCTAACCTGGAAAGGGATTGACCCTTTCCTGTCTTATTCAGTACAACACCTAGAGACTATAAAATGAAAGTATTTGGAGCTAGTTTTGAAACTAAGGAGAGCATTTCTTTGAGCAGTAGTTTTTGTGAACACAAAAGGTTTTGTGAACACATGTAAACTCATGTTCACAAAACTCAAGACTGAATAAGAACCTGGAAGAGGAATCCATTGGAGTCTCTAGCTAAGTAGAAACTACCCATGGCTTGTGGAATCACCCTGGGATGATGGGAGCACATAGCATTTACTCACCCTTTTCTGACATTTTATTGGTACCTGCCTTTTCGTGATGTTGGTGCAGGACAGTGGGTAACACAACACTTTGCAGATAAAACAAGAAGAGAGCAATCTGCTGAGCAAGTTAAGAGGGAGCAAATGAATTTGCTGGCAGCTAAACTCTGAATTGAGACAGGATGTCTCTGATAGCTGCTATATCTGGCAGGCACAATGGTCTGGGAACACCAGAGCAGGCAGTGAGGTTCCATGGACACTATCATTCCTTGGCTCACAGTGTCCCACACTCTAGAGACACCTTGTCCTGAGCAAGCAGGAGGTGAAGGGATCAATGTGCCTGCTGTGATCTCTCAAAGGCTGTTTATTAGGTTTGTTAGGATTCTTTCCACTGTCAGCTCTGCTGTATCTCCTCTCTTCTCTCCAGTGAGATAACTGAGTTGATGAGGCCTCTGTATTTCCACCTCTGCCACAGAGCATTGTGGCAGCTTCACACCCTTGTGAGCCAGAGAGCCTCTTCAGCTTTGTCCTTCTCTTCCCAGAGCACAAGCCCTGCTGTTGCCACCTACCATCTACAGAGAGCTCTTCCAGGTGGGATTGTGCTCATGGAGTTGGCCTTCCAGGTAAGACAGAGCAAGAAACAAAGTATGATCTCTGGGGGATCTTCAGGGACGGTCTTCAGAGGTGACAAAGGGAGTGATGAGGAGTGCAGAGGGACATGTGATCCTTCATTTGTCCTGTCCTGCTTCTTCCACGGTCCTACAAGATTGGGATCAACTGGAGATGATTCTGCAGGGCTCAGAGCAGTAAGAGTTGCCTGGAGGAATAATAATGAAGAGCTCAGCACCAGTTAGGGTGCTCTGTGCTCAGCCACATGTTGGCTGGTCTGGCTTGGTTCAGACAAGAGGTGAGACAGAATGTGGGGAAAGAGTGTCTGGGCCTCAGCCCAGGTGTGAAGTGTGAGGGCTGTGCTCCTTCCCTGGAGAGGCCCAGGGCTGTGCTGTGCTGTGCTGTGCTCTGCTCACGTGCTCTCTCCTCCAGGGCTGTTATTTCTGTGTGAAGCAATACGCGCTGGAGTGCTCACGCATCCCCATGGGCCAGTCCGTGAACTCTCAGGTAATGGCTCTGCAGGCACAGCTGGTGCTCCTCAGGGTCAGGAGATGCTTTGTGAGGAGAAGTGATCTCTGGAACATAGTGGGCATTTCAGGCATAGCAAGTTCTGAAGACCTCTGCTCCCTCCTCATGGGAAAGCAGAGCCTCACAGAGCCTTCTGCAGCCACGTGCCCTCCATGGCACTGCTTGAGCAGAGCTGGATTGCAGTAAAAGGGGGTGAGAGGTTTGGCAAGAGGATGACTCTTGTCTTAGCTTGGGGAGCAAGACAAAGCAGACTGGGGAGGAATAGGGGCAAGTCTGGCAAAGATGCCTGCTACAAGGATAGTCAATGCATGGCTCTCTGCTTCCCTTGGAACAAGAAGGAAGTGGAATGGGAACAGGGATCTGTGAACATGATTCCTGCTCTTTGCTAGAGGAGATTACTTTCTGCACCAGAAAGGCTCCTTTATACCTCTGCGCCTTGCTCTACAACACTCTGAGGCTCCCTTCTCCTTTGTAGGGTCATGTTGTCTCCTGCCTGTTCCAAGGGCACTGGGTGTCTGTGTAGAGGCTGGCCAGCCCCAGGCTGTCTGAGACAGGAGGTGTGCATGACCATACTGTCCTTTCCAAGGGAGCTCTGTAGCAAGGCTGCATCTTAGATATGCCAGGAGTATCTCTCCTAAGCATAGAGCCTTCCAGGACCTCGTTTGCAGATTTGCTGAGCCTTTCTTTGCAGGAAAGCTTGCACTTGCACAGGGCAGTGTTATGAGGCTGCATCCTGCTCTGATGCTGGGGCAGCTGCATGGGCTGTGCCATGCCTTGTCAGCAGGGCTTTGCAGGAGGATGTGAGGTATCTGGTTACATTCCTGCCTTTGACTCCCTGTTGCTCCACAGCTCTCTATGCTCTTCACGGAGGAGTGTGACAAGGTGCGGGACCTCATGCACGTGCATTCGTTCAGCTACGACTTCCACCTGCGCATAGTCCACCAGTATCTGCTGGGCTCCCACATGACTCTCCGCCAAGGCTACCATCTCACCAGCTTCCTCGAGGATTTCATTGCCCATCACCCTGACATCCCCAAATTTGGCCGTAATCATGTTTTCCAAGGTATGTAGGTCAATATATGATCAGACTGGGGTTGATCACCAGCACATAACTTGGCAAAGTCCTTTACAAATAAACCTGACCTTTGGAGTATTCAGGGAGATGACAGGGTAAGGGTGATGGGAGGAGCTGGGCTCCAGGGAAAGTCCTTGTTGCCCTGTTTTGGAAGGGGCAGGTTGGTTGCTCTATCTCCTGGAGTAGATGGGAGGACACTACTCTGCCCAGGTAAGAGGCACAGAGTATCTCCTGTGACAGCAATGTATTTTTCCACCAGGCACGCTGGCCCTGCCCACCAACATGATCACTGCACACCAGCTGTACAACTACATCGCTGACCACGCCAACACCTACCACATGAAACCCCTGCGCATGGCCCGGCCGGCCACGGGCAGTGACAGCAAGAAGGGAACACCGGGCACAGAGCAGAACGAATATGCATTGGTCTCTATTTGGAACAGGTGAGTGCATCTGCTGGAAGTTCCTGGACCTGCCAGTCCTGGGGACACTGCCCCAAGGTGCCAGCAAAGCTGACTGTTCTATACAGTGCCAGACAGCAGTTCTGGCCAGTCCTTCTGAGATGGCCAACAGGGGCGGTGTGTATGTGTGCAGGTGCATTTGACATTTCCTATGGCACTTCCGAGGAGTCCTGCTGTGTGGAATTCCTCATGTCCAACAGTTTCTGTTGTGATCAGGAGCCCTGGGAGAACAAAGTGAGGCTTCCTTCATACTGATGTGCTTTTTTATCCCAGCTCGGGCTCCTACAAGGACTCTGAAGGTCTGCGTCATCATGATGACTTCGATGTGTCCCTCCTGGTGTGTCACAGTGCAGCACCGTTTGAGGAGCAGAGCGAGGCAGAGAGACGCATGCTCCGGTGAGCACTGGGGGCCAGTGACAGCAGAGCTTCCTGGCTGGGGAGGAGAGCTCTGGGAGGGACTGGTTCTATCTGGAACTGCACAGGCAGAGTTGTTGGTGTCTGGGGAGGATCATTGTGAGAACCTTGGCAGAGAAGCATCCTTTCTGGCAGGGACAGAGGGGCCTGTGGTTCATTTGCAGAGCAGCTGAGAAGGGAGCAGCCCTTCCCCAGGTCACAAGTGTCTCCTTGCTCCCAGGTTGCGTTTCTACGTCATCATGACAAGCCAGCGGGAGCTCTTTCCGCGGCTCACGGCCGACATGCGACGCTTCAAGAAGCTGCCGCGCCTGCAGCGGGAAGTGCTGGAGCCTGTGGTGGGCCGGGCGGCCTGGGAGGCAGCGGAGCCGGAGCCCAGCCTGGGCCGGCAGCCATCGGCAGAGCGGGAGCTGTGGCAGGACGTGGAGGACAGCAGCGAGTTCTATGCGGGGGGCACGCAGGTCAAACTGGGGCCAGGGCTCTTCTACACCTCCCCGCTCTTTCCCTTGCTGGCCTCTGAGGTGGCCTCAGCCCAGAAGCAGCTCAGCAGCATGGTGCAGCTGGCCAAGTGCCACTGCCGCAGGGACAACCTCTGGAAGCGCCTCTTCCTTCTGGAGCCTCTGGCTTCTGACAAGCTGAAGCTGGGCAAGCTCTCACTGGTGGAGCTGGAGGAGCTGCTCGATGCCGTGCATGGGAAATCCATTGCAGATGTGGACCCCCAGCTGGTGAGCAGCAGGGATGGGGGCACAGTGCACAGCAGCTGATGTTCTGCTTGGGGGGTGGAGTGGGGTGCCAGGTGAAGGGGCCTGCAATGCACATCTCTTCCTGCCTGGTGGGAAGGCAGGAACACAGCTCCTAGCTGGCAGGGGAAGGGGGAGACTGCATGGACCTGGCTATAGAGAGTGAACAGCCCTTGGTCAGCATCCTCAGTGGGCTGTGAGGATTGCATCTGATTTGGGGTCTGAAGGCTGCTTTAGCATTATGGCTGCTGGTGCCATAGCTAAAGAGAGGCTGAAGATCAGGCCTTTTCTATGCCTTCAGGAATGCTTCCTCACCATGACCGTCTCCTGGTACCAGAGCCTCATCAAGGTGCTGTTGAGCCGCTTTCCCCAGAGCTGTCGGCACTTCCACAATGCTGAAACCGGCACCCAGTATCTGGTAAGACACAGGCCATTGCCCACCTGCAGCCTGTGTCCCTGTCCTAGGTTCTGTACTGGCTCCTTTCTAACGTGCTCTGTGACTCTCCTGACAGGTTGTGCTCAACCAGAAGTTCACAGATTGCTTTGTTCTTGTGTTCCTTGATTCTCATTCAGGAAAAACGGTGAGTCCTTGGGAACAGAACAACAGCTATGTTGGCTCAGGCCAGGAGTCTGTCTAGATTGATCCTGTGGTGACCAAGGGCAGCTGTGCATGAGAACACGACTAGGTCAAGAAGCTTGTAATGCTTCTCCTAAATACTGTCCCAGCATCTGAAAATCTGCAGCTTAGGCCCATCCTGAGCTAGAAGTTGTCTTGGAATTTATTTAATAGCACTCCACAGCTTTATTTCCTTTGGTTAATTTCTGGCATCCATGATTTCCCCTGACTTGCAGCTCCATGAGGCAGTGGCAGTCTAGGTGAAGAACTTCCTGGCTTACTTTTGAAACTCACTGTTCTTCCCATGTGATGCCTCTTTGTTCTTGTATTAGAAAACAGTGAACACTTGATCCCCTTTTCCTTCACAGGATTGCTTTTGGATCATTTTCTCAGCTGTCTCTCTATCCAGGCTAAGCAGTTCTTCTGTATTCAATCCAAAGTCAGATCACACTGGGTCTGGCTGGGATGGGTCACTAGTGCTGTGGGCTGCTCCTGCCTGGGCAGAAAGGAAGGGGACCTGCACTGTCAGGGTCCCAGCAAACCTGCAAAGGCCTTTGCCTTCACTGAACTTGAGGGCAAAAATATTTTGCTTTTAGCTGTGCTCCCAGGCAGAGTACAGAATGGGTCACAGGGAATGCAGCTCCATGGGAGAGCAGGGCATCTACAAGAGGCTTCAGTCCACAATAAGGCTTTTGCAGAGACTGCAGAGTAACTGATGCTGTATAAAATAAATCATGCTCCATCTGAAAAGCAGGTAGGGGAAGCAGAAGAGGTGGTGCTTGCTGAAAGGCTGCTCAGTGCATTCTGCCACCTGATGGTCATAGTGTTATCTGGTGGTTATTGATATGATAAACCCAGACCCTCCCTCCCCTCTCCCAGTGACTCTCATTTTGTAACAGAAATCCTTTATTTTCATAACATCGTATTTTGTGCTTAGCATTCATTCTATTCTTGTGCCTCTCAAAACTCTCTCAGGGTTTTTTTAGTCTGTTTTTTTTTTTTTTTTGCGTTATCCAAATCCTCTTTTGTATTAGTGCCTCAAATTTTATCAGCATACTCCTCATCTTTGTACCAGACTTGTTAAAGTACTAGGCAATGTGAGTCCCAAAGCCTGTCCTGAAGGAACTCTATCTGTAACCTCTCTCCATTTCCCCTTTCAGCACTGCCATGTTCTCACCTTATAATTTTTGAGTTAATTCCTATCTTTTCAGCTTACCTAAATTTCCCCTGTGACACCACATTAAATCCTTCCTGAATCTCAGATAAGATGTACCATGATTCCTTTGTCTAGAAATATTACCTTATCAAAGAGAATTTTAGCATTAGCACATCACTTTGGTAACACTGAGCTGCATTTCCCTGATGGTTCTGTCTCCCCCAGTCTGCTCCAAAGCCTTGCATCCTTCTAGAGCTGCGCTCACAAATCACTTCTTTGCCCTCTTAAATGATGGTGGTACATTTGCTGTTTTGTAGTTACGCAGCTCTTCTGATGACTTTATCAGTTTGTAAGGGACCCTGGCTACTGGATGTGCTGCATTTCAACTCCAGAGAACATCCTGTCCCTGTGTCTTGCCTCCATGATACTGATCTGAGTGTACTGCGTCACATTTTTGTTCTTCTTCAGTTCCTGCAACCTCTGCCTGCTCCCTACTGCTCTCTGCCTTTGCCCTGCCTTTTCAGTACAGTCACTAGTCAGCATTTATTTTTAGGATTGCAGTTATTACATTTAATCTCCTCCCCTTCCCCATTTGTTGCACTCCTACTCCTTTCCTTAGAAGAAGAAATTTCCCCTCTAATTTCCCTGGAAGCTCCTGTTACTGTGGAGGCAGTAGGATCCCCTCCTCTCCTGTGGCTGCTGCCAGGATTGGCACAACTGCAGATGCATGAGAGCTGGGACAGAGTGGGCAAGTCCTTACACTGAATTTCCAGCAGAAAAATTGGGAGAGGGCTCAAACATGCTCTGTCAGAGGAAGAGGCACTAGCTTAGTGCCACTGGCATTTTGGGACTTCTCCCAGTATTTGCCCAACACTGCCAAAAAAGTGTCCACACACCTGGGCTAGGGACTGCACAGTGCTTGTCTGCATCCTGTCCCCTTACCCTCTCCTCCCTCTTGGCAGAGCCTCACTGTGGTTTTCCGGGAGCCGTTCCCAGTGCAGCCCCAGAACAGCGAGAGTCCTCTGCCACAGCTTGTGTCCACCTACCATCATCTGGAGTCAGTTATCAACACCGCCTGCTTCAACCTGTGGACAGGCCTGCTCTAGCACCGGCACTACGTCCTGGAGCAGCGCGTATTCCGACCTCGGCATGGCCCTGCCACTGGTGACCGTGGGGAAGAACAGGTCTCTGGGGGGACCTGTGTGTGGGCACTGCAGGCAGCTCTGCCTGTGGCACACGTGGCTACTGACCTGAGGAGCCTGGGGATGTGCACCTCATCACTGGCTGGCTGGTCTGGCCCCTGTGGGCTGTTTTGAGTGGGTTTGATACTGAATGGCCTTGAGCCAAACAGCAAGGGCAGGAACTTGGCTGTTGCAGCATGGCTGAAGCAGAACAACTCAGGGACATGGGTTCAGCATCCATAGCTGAGTTCTGCCTGCTGGGAAGGCACTGAGGAGCATGCACAGCACCATCTTCTGCCCAGGGCAGCACTGCACAGTGCTCTGGCTTTAGGAGGAAAGACTCCTGACTGCAGGACTGCCTGACTGGCAGTGAGGACAACTGCTTCTGGCCTTTTGCTTTCCTTGGGAGAGCATGAGGAAGGGTGAACTGGATCACAGGAAGGTTTTATGGAGGTGTACATTTGAGCCATTGGTCTATCTGAAATAAACTGAACCAGATCCCTGCTCAGTCGCTGTAGGGTGTGGAAAGCTGCCTGTGGAGGATGCAGAGCAGCCCTGGCTACAGGGCTGGCTGGGTTTGCTCTGGAATCTTACTCTGGAATCTGGTTTGCTCCAGAGCAGGAGCAGCAGAGCAGTCAGCCTTGAGTATCCATGTGCAGGCATCTCCCAGCCTGTTACCTTGGATCAGACAGCCTGGGAGGGGACTGCTTGCTTCACTTGCAGCTCTGCTGCAGAGTCAGTGCTGGGCACTGGCAATGACCTTGAGAACTTCAGTACCTGGAAGTCCAAAATGTTCTTTCCACAACTTCAGGCACCAGCTGGAATGCTCCCCTTCTTGGGGAGACTGGAAACCTCTCCCTGGACCCCCTGCAGCCTGGAAGTAAAAGTTTTCTGTGTACCTGAAGTCACCTACAGTGGGGCCTGAGCCATCACTAAATCAGACATGCTGGAGGTGGTACTTGTGTAGATAGATGAGGGTCCAACAGCTTGGGCTGTCCCAGTAGAGCCTGGGGAAGGGAAATGACACAGATGCTCCTAACGTAGGAAATCATCCCACCCACCACACTCCCCTAGTCCTAGAGAAGACACATGCTCCTCTGTTAAGCCATTGCTTTGTCTTTTATTCTCATGGTTTTCTAGTTTTACTTGGCTGCCTTGCTGGTTCCACCGTGCTGCAGCCCTCGGCTTTCCCAGTAGGATCGCAGCCATTCCAGACCTTCCAGGGTGTCTCCTGCAGTGACAGACAAGGTCTCCTGCTGCAGCTGGAGAAGCTGGAGCAGCTTCTGTTCAGGACAGAGCCCTCATTCTCAGGTAGGGATGACACCGACTACCTGTGCCCCCCAGGACCTGCCTGTGGGGCTCAGACCTGCAGGCCTACTCACCCTTGGGGGCATACTCGCACCCCACATAGCCAGTGTAGCCAAGGGACTCCAGGAGCTCGAAGATGTAGGGGAAGTTCAACTCCCCAGGGCTGTCGGGCTCGTGCCGCCCTGGTACCTGTGCAATCTGGATATGACCTAGGGAGGGAAGGGGAGAGGCCATGCCCAAGGCAGCCCTGCCTGCAGCCTTCTTTAGCTATGAGACAAGGTGACCCAAGAGCAGCCCCACACCTCCAGACAGCTACAGCAGAGCCTGGAGTAGGAGGGTCCCTTCTCAAAGCCACTCCTGCCCAGTGGTCTGGGTGCAGGGTGTTACCAATGAGTGGGAAGTACGTCTCCAGGTTGCGTGACAAATTGCCATCCATGATCTGGCAGTGGAAAAGGTCCTGGGGCAAGAGAGAAGAATGGAGGGTGCAGCTGTACAGCAGTGAGCAGTTAAGGACGGCTGTGCTATGGTCCCTGTCCAGTGTCCCCAAGAGGGGATAACAAGCCCATGGCCACCAGGACTCCTTTGTGGACCTGTGCAAGTTTCCCTCACGGAGAGCTTCAATGCTGACTCACCAGCTGCAGCTTCAGGTTGGGCCGTCCCACTTTCTCCAGGATGGCAGCAGCTAAGGGGGCAAGAAATGACAAACCATAGCCCCCAGGGTGGAAGCTTTGCAGAGAAAGCCTCAGGACCCCCTTTATCAATTATTCCCGCAGCATCTCCCACCTGGTGAGGCAACCTCCTTCCTTTCAGACTTTGGAGATACTTCTCTTCTGAAGGAGATTCTTGGTGTCTGGCTTACCTTGGTGTGGGGTGTTCAGATAGTAGCGAGGGTCAGTGATGCGGTTGTTAATAGGCTCCAACAGTCCAATCATGTCTTCCTGTAACACAGTAATGTCACCCTGCAGAGCATCCTGTCATCTCTGCAGCACGAAGCATAACTTCCCCATGCCAGGCTGGTGGGGTATTCCCCATCTTGGGTATCCTAAGAGCTGCACACACAAAGCAGGACCCATTCCCCACTTACCTGGGACAGGAGGTCAGCAGTGTATCTGAGATTCTCAATGAAGGTGGTTTCCATCTCACCTGCCACTGCAGCCCGGTCTGTGCCCAGGGGAACCCGCCCAGCCATCACATGAATCCTACAGGCACAGAAGATAGTCAGAGCCAGCAACTGCAAGCAGCTGGCCTGATCTAATACACCTTCCTCTGCTGATGGAAAAGGGGGCCAGGCTGGGGGAAGACACAGAAGGAGGTAAGAAAAGGCATCTCTCCTCCAGGAGGCACAACAGCAGCCAGCGAGCTGCCAGCCAGGGCACAAATATGCACCATCCCACCTCAATACACAGAGGGATGACTTTGAACCTTTTGCCTGATAAATCAGACCTTGCTTCTTCCCTCTTTTGTTAACTGCCTTCAGCTCTTTCACCCTGATGCTGGAGCTTTCTTGGGCTCTTGCTCCTTGGGGGGCCCCAAACCACCATGTTGGGCAACTGGTGTGCTGCTTCTGGCAGAAGCCTGCCCCATGCATGATGTCACTGCTTGCTGGCTGTGAGCAGGGAGGGGGGACAGTGCCCCATGCTGGACTGCCCGGCCATGAAGAGCTCAAGTGCCAAGCCATCTTCAGCCACCATTAGGGGAAGGGGAACAGTAGAAACAAAAACCTTTTCGATGTGCCTGCAGCACATTTCAATGTGCCTGTAGCTGTAGCAGCCTCTGGCCTGCCTAGCCCATGCCCTCCACAGGGCTTTGGACTGAGCTGCAACAGGAAAGAATGGTGCAAAGTAAGTGGAATAAAAGGGCCCTGTTGGTTTGCTGAAGGAAGCTGTGCCAGGCTAATTGCATCTTTTACGGTGTCTCTGCTGTGCTGGAGTCAGCATGGCCTCAATAAAACAACTGTTGTGGTGTCCTGGTGAAAACGATTGGTGCAGTTGGGGAGGAAAAGGAGGATTAGGCAGGGGACTGTTGTGTGGAAGTGGGAACAAGAGCCTCTACTGCGAAGGGCAAGGTCAGGCTCGTGCCCCGCAGCTCTGGGTCCGCTCCCAGTGAGGAGCAGGCTGAGGCCAGGGCCCCGCACAGCGTGGTGTGCCCCGAGCTGGCTCTGTCCCGACCGAGTAGGAGACGCTGCCCGGCGGGAGGCACCGCGGGGCAAAGGGCAGGTTCCGCTCGGGCTGAGCGCTGGAGCAGGAGGGCAGCAGAGGAAGCCCCACCACGGCAGCGGCGGGGCCGGGGGCACGCCCGGAGCGGGGGTCCCGCCTCGGACCTACCTGGGGCAGCCCACAGCCCTGGCGTAGTGCACGGCCGCCTCCAGGCCCTGCCGGAAGGCTGCCTGCCGCCCGGGCACGGCCGCCAGCCCCAGCTCGCCCGCCTCCTGGTCAACCCGGCGGCCGCCGCCGCTTCCAGCCGCGCCGGCAGCGCCGGCAGCTCCGTGAAGAGCCATGAGAGGTTGGCAGAGAAGCGCAGCGCCATGGCGAGCGGGGCGGGGCGGGGCGGGCCTGGGCGGTGCTTCCGCGGCCACTCCGGGCCCCGCGTCCCGCCTGGGCAGCCCCGGCCCGCCCGCGGAGCGCAGCGAGCCCCATCGGCG